>PVKU01015778.1:0-16992 GCA_004027475.1 Anoura caudifer | reverse complement strand
GAAATGTTAAAGGGACTTATCTAAGAAAAAGAAGATAAAAAATATGAACAGTAAAAAGACAGCAAACTCACAGGTATTAACAACCAGACCTAAAACAAAAGCCAACTAAGCAAACCACTACAACAGGAGCAGAAACACAGAAATGGAGATCACATGGAGGGTTAGCAATAGGGGAGTGGGAAGAGGAGAGAGGGGGACACGGTACGTAGAACAAGTAGCACAGACGGTGGGTAGAAAGTAGACAGGGGGAGGGCAAGAATAGTGTGGGAAATGTAGAAGCTAAAGAACTTATGACACATAGGCATGCACTAAAGGGGGGAATGTGGGTGGGAGGGGGTGTGCAAGGTGGAGGGTAATGAAGGGGGGAAAATGGGACAACTGTAATAGCATAATCAATAAAATATAATTTTAAAAAAGACCAAGAAAGGCATTGGATACAGAATACAGTGATTTAAAAAAACAGTAAAATGTTGTGGTTAAGTTGAATTTTTAATGCATAACAGATAGCAGCGAGCAACGGCAACCACCACCCAGGAACTAAAGCCCCAGGTGAACGCGATGTGGGCTGCATTCAAGAACAGGGATGGGAAGTGAAAGTGTTCTTTACTTATTCAAGGAGAGGATGTAGGTCCTGAGGAACTCTAGCCATATAT
The DNA here is from genome assembly GCA_004027475.1 of Anoura caudifer. Classification (NCBI taxonomy): domain Eukaryota; kingdom Metazoa; phylum Chordata; class Mammalia; order Chiroptera; family Phyllostomidae; genus Anoura; species Anoura caudifer. The sequence goes on along the minus strand of PVKU01015778.1, from coordinate 16,339 downwards.
AGAAAAATGCAAGTTTAAATATATGTTAAATACTCAAGAAAAAGAGGGTTGTTTTTTTTCTTTCCTGAGTAATATAGTAGGCTGTGGTAAGTCAGTCCTCTCACCACATTAACTGGGAGAAAAAAGAGATAATTTCCAAAATGATAGCATTAAAAATGTCACAGAGTTATGGAAATAAAAACCATATGGACTAAAACCCAGGGAAGGAAGAGCCCTTCCTAGGGGAGTTGATGATCCACACTATTTTCCTCCTTGGGAGCAGTTCTAAGTTTGGTCTGACGCTCTCATTTGGCTGAGGCTAAGAGGTGCTGCTGAAGGAAAGAAACAATGGCAAAGCTTTTGGTGGTCTTACAGGGCCATGTGATGGTGGATAGTCCCCGGTGCATGGCCAGTGTTCCCTACAGGACATTTATTTGAGTTCTGGGGCTGTGTGAAAGGTTGAGTGGCTGGGCCAGAAAATTCTAAAAGATGGGGTGAATTCTGTGATTTCCTAGCAGTTTGTCCCACCAGAGTGAGGAGACGGCTACAAACACTAGATGTTTCCGCATCAAGGGGCTCAAACCTTTAAAGAGAAGAGCTGTATCTTTCACTGTCATTTAGGTCTGAGGAGACAGAGACCTTCCAGTGTCTCAATCAGAAGCCCTGGAGGGCTGTGCCCAAAGAGCAGGAACGAATCAGAGATAGGCTGACTCACTGAAAAAGCTGAGCCAGCTCAATTCCTCCACCTATTGAAGGGATCAGCTCCTCCATCCTGTCTGCATAACAAAGGGACGGGGAAACTTTCCCCTGGAATCTCTGTGATATTTTCTATGAACAATGTGGGGCATAAATTTTTTAAATTGCTCGACATATATAGAGGCAGGGAAATGTAATCAATAATAAATAGAGAAAAATCAACAATAGAAGCAAACCCACAGATAAATCAAATATTGGAGTGACCAGATTAGGACTTAATAACTACAATAAATGTGTTAAATAAAATCATGGAAAAGATGAACAAAATGAATAAAAGGATAGATAATTTCAAGATATTTGAAATTTATAAAAATAGTCAAGTGAGCATTCTAAAACAAAAATATAAAACCTAAAATTAGAAACTCATTAAGTGGGCTTAACAGTTTTTTTTTTAAAGATTTTATTTATTTATTTTCAGAGAGAGGAGAAGGGAGAGAGAAAGAAGGAGAAAAACATCAACGAGGGAGAAACATCAATCAGTTGCCTCTCTCACACCCCAACTGGGGACCTGGTAACCCAGGGATGTGCCCCAACCAGGAATGAAACCCATGACCTTTCGGTTCTCGGGCCAGCACTCAGTCCACTGAGCCATATCAGCCAGAGCTTAACACAATTTGAACACAGTTTGACACAATTGAACAGGTAGTTATTAAAGTGGAAAATGAATCAGAAGAAAATATTCAGATAGGTCAGAGAAATTGAGAGAGGCACAAGAATGCAATATACAGAAAAGAGACAAAAATATTTTGGAAACAATTAAAACAGAGTATCTTCCTCTCTTAACCCTATTATAATGGTGTGACTGTAGTTCAAGAAGGAAAGAAGAAAGAAAATGGGGCAGGAAAGATATTTGAAAAGACAATGCTTGAGAACTTTTCAAAACTGTGGAAAGGCAGGACTCCGAAATACAAGAAGTTCAGCAAACTGCAAGCAGGTAAAAAGAAGGAAAACCACATCTAAGGGCATTATCGACAAAGTGTTGAAGACAAAAGACAGAGATCATCTTAAAAGGGGACAGAGATACAAAGAGAGAAAAGACACATTATCACATTACCTTCAAAGGATTACAGTAACACTTATAACTGACTTTTCAATAAAAACCACAGAGGCAGGAGACAATGGAATAAGAATCTTAAAATATAAGGAAAAAAACTGGCAATATAGAATGCTATATCCAACAGAAATACCCTTCAAAGAGAAGGTAAAATAATGACACAGGCTGAAAAATTTGTTTGCAACACATTTGTGCTACAAGAAATACTAAAGAAAAAATTTCAGGCTAAAGAAAGCTTTTTCAGATTAGGAAAATGAGCCCAGATGGGTGCATGGAAATGCAAGAAAGAATAAAGAAAATAGATAAATGTTAGGGTAAAAACTGTTATAATAACAATAATGCAAATGTGTTGTGTAACTTATAAAATATGCAAAAGTAAAATATATGACAACAATACCACAAAGATCAGGAAGTGGTAAATACTAGAGTTAAACTGCTGCTAGATTCTTGGATTCTTCAGAAAATTGTAAAAGGACTAATTTAGGACCTAGAGTTTGAGACAATATCAAATGATCTAGTATACGTGTAACTAGAATCCCAGAAGTGGAACAGAGAGAAAAACCAGATCAAAAAAAAATATTAGAAGAGGTAACAACTGGAATTTCCCAAAATTAATGGAAGACACTAAACCACAGATCCAAGAAGGTGAAGCATATCTGGGAGGATACATTTTTTAAAAAGAGAGACTTATATCATATTCAAGCAATTAAAATTAAAGGTGAAGATAAAAATCTTAAACATAGGCAGCCAGAGATGTAAGTCAAATTACTTACAGAAAAACAAAGAGGGGGATTACAGCAGACTTCTGGAAGAAACTATCTAAGCCAACAGCAATCAGAGTGACAGCATTACATTTTTAAAAGAAAAAATAACCTATCAGCCTAGAATTATCTACCTAGTGAAAATAGCTTTCAAAATTCAGCAAAAGGAACTTCTAGTCAAGATGGTGGCATAGGCAGACATGGCTTGCATCTTCGCACAACATCAAAATTACAACTAAAACGTAGAACAACCATCACTCAGAACCATTCGAAATCAAGTTGAATGGAAGTCTGACTACGGAATTAAAGAAACCACATCCATCCAGAACGGTAGGAGGGGTGCAGACATGGAAGGAGCTGGTCCCACATTCGTGTGTTTGGGTAAAAATTCGGAGGGATATCTTAGGAGCAAGGAGTCCCAGTTTCACACAGGGTTCCAGTGCCAGAAAGATAAGTCCCCACAACTTCCGGCTGCAAAAACCAGTGGGGTTGAGTTGCTGGAAGAAACTTATAGAGGCCCAAGCAGTTCCTCTTAAAAAGCCCACACACGGACTCACCTACTCAGACTCACTCCCTCTGAGCTCCAGCCCTGGAGTGGCATCTTGAGGCCCCCAGTGGCATGCTGGGAGAGGCTGAAGTGTCTGGCACTGGGGCAAGCAGAGGCTATTATCTCTTTTTTGAGCCCTCCCCACCCAAAGCCACAGACCCAGCAGGCTTGTGCCATATCTGACACTCCATCAACCTGGCTAACACTGTTTGACCTGCCTTGGAGCTCCCCAGAAACTCTGCCCCACCCAACTGGGGGTCCACCCAGGCTAGTTTTCCATATGAATGGCTGGTCTTGTCTCATGCTTCACAACTTCCTAAATCCTCTCAAACAAGTAACAGGTGGCATCAGTGAGCCCCAGGCCTGGCACAAGCAGCAGCCTTGCTTCACAACTTGGCTTCACCTGGGAATCTCCAAGCCCAGCACAAGTAGCAGCCATCTCAGATTGTTTTATAGCTCAGACAAGGTGGCCCCAGGCAAAACACAGGTGGGAGCTGACCTTGGCCTGTACCAGCCAGGAAACCCCAGGGTCAGTGCACCAAGTGGACAGCTACAGACCACATCAGAGTACTACCACCCTGCCCTTGCACAGCTGATCCTCCACAGAGGGTGGAGGCAGGTGGTTAGGGGTCACAGTCAATCCTTGCAGCTGACTGACCTGGGTAATTCCCTCCCATTGGCCTGCAAATAGCAACCAGGGCTCACCTGCAAGAGGAGGGTGTACTCAGTGCTCACAAAAGGCATGTCTTGAGTATCCAGCTTGAGTGATAGAGGAGGCTGTGCCACTGGACCCTACAGGACACCTACTGCATTAGGCCACATTACCAAGACACAGAGTCAAAGCAGCTCTGCCTAATAAATAGAAACAAACATAAAGAGGCTGCCAAAATGAGGAGACAAAGAAACATGGCCCAAATGAAAGAACAGATCAAAACTCCAGAAAAAAGAGCTTAACAAAAGGGAGATACACAATCTATCAGATGCAGAGTTCAAAACACTGGTTATAAGAAACACTGGTTTCAAGGAACTTAGTGAAGACCTCAACAGCATAAAAAAGATCCAGTCAGAAACAAAGGATACACTAATTGAAATAAAAAACAATGTACAGGGAAACAACAGTAGAGTGGATGAAGGTGAGAATCAAATCAATGACTTGGAACATAAGGAAGGAAAAAACAACCAATCAGAACAAGAAGAAAAAAGAAACCCTCCCCCCACAAATGAGGAGGGTATAAGCAGCCTCTGGGACAACTTCAAGAAGTCCAATATTCACATCACAGGGGTGCCAGAAGGAAAAGATAAAGAACAAGAAATTGGAAATCAATTTGAAAAAATAATGAAAGAAAACTTCCCTAATTTGGTGAAGGAAATAAACATGCAAGTTCAGGAAGCACAGAGAGTCCCAAACAAGATGGATGTGAAGAGACCCACTCCAAGACACATCATAATTAAAATGCCAAAGGTTAAAGATAAAGAGAGAATCTTAAAAGCAGCAAGAGAAAAGAAGTTAGTTACCTACAGGAGAATTCCCAGAAGACTATCAGCTGATTTCTCAAAAGAAACTTTTCAGGCTAGAAGGGATTAGCAAGAAATATCCAAAGTCATGAAAGCAGGGACCTACAGCCAAGATTCATCTACCCAAAGTTATCATTTAGAATTGAAGGGCAGATAAAGAGCTTTCCAGACAAGAAAAAGCTAAAGAAATTCAGTACCACCAAACCATTATTATATGAAAGTTAAAGGGTCTTCTTCAAGAAAAAGAAGATCAAAACTATGAATAAGAAAAGGGCAATAAATATATATCTATCAACAATTGAATCTTAAAAAAAAAAAAAAAACCTAAGCAAGCAAGAAGAATAGAGACAGAATCATGGATATGGAGAAAGTTTTGATGGTTGCCAGATGGGAGGGTGGTGCTAGGGAATGGGTGAAGAGTTTAGAGGATTAAGAAGCACAAACAGGTAGTTACAGAGTAGCCATGGGGGTGTAAAGTACAGTATAGGAAATGGAGTAGCCAAAGAATTTATATGCATGACCTATGAATGTGAACAATGGTGTGGGGACTGCCTGAGGGAGTAGGGGGTGCTGGGTGGAGGGAGAAAAGGGGGAACAATGTGGACAACTGTAATAGCATAACCAATAAACTATAATTTAAAACTTTTTTAAATTAACAAAAAATTCAGGATACATTAAAATGATTTTAGATAAACAAAATCAGAAAATGTATTACCAGAAGATCTACACTAAAACATGTTAAAATAAGTTTTTCTTAGAAGGAATAAGATACCAGACTATACTAAGAAATGAAGAGTGATGAAAATAGCATAAATTAAAATATAAATTCAATGTATTGTGTAATTATAGCATGTAAAAAAGTAAAATATATGACAAAATAGTACAATGGATGGGAGAGATGAATTAAAAGTAAACTGCTGTATGATTTTTATGCTATAAATGAAGCACTACAATATTCAGGAGAAAAATAATCATAGACAAGTAACTGAATAGTAATTGAGGACATGCATGCTAAAGTACTTAAGGACAGAATGCGCTGATGCCCAAGCTTACATCAAAAGGCATAAAATGTACAGGCATAAAAAGACAGATTGATGGTTAGCTGTTAATATTGAAAAGGAAAAACCAACTGTCATTGTTTGAAGACAATAAGAGTGGAAAATCCAAGAGGAAAATAATGAAAAACTGCTATGGACTAATAAAGAGAATTCAGTAAAGAAGCTAGATATAAGAACAACATACAAAAACCAATAGCTTCATGAGCCCTTAGTACCAACAGATTTTAACACTTACAGGGAAATCATATTCACAGCAGTATGAAAAAGCATAAGGTGTTCAGGAATAAACAGACAAAAATATGTACAGCCTCCATGAAAAAAGGTATACAACTATATTGACATAAATAAAGGAAGAATTAAAAAAAAAAGACACACAGTGTCCCTGAAGAGAAAGACTTTCTGTCACCCGAAATCTTTCTCCAAATTAATTTACAAATTGAACACAATGCCAATTAAAATTCTAATGAAAATGTTAAGCTGATTCTAAAGTTTATCGGAGGAAGAAACATGTACAAGGATAGCCAAGAAACTTGAAAAGAGAACAACAATGGAGACTTTAACTATAAGCACTCCAAACACTAAGTTACTATTGTAACATAGTATCAGTGAGAGAAATGTAAAGGCAGTGAAGAAACACGCGGGATTTTAAAAATAACTATAAAAGTTTTAGAAGAAAAAGTAAAAGAATATTTTCATAATCTCATGGCAGGAAAACCTCTACTTAAAAAAAAAAGATAGATATGGCAAAACATATATAATATTCATGTATGTGTCCTAAGGGCTAGCCTGGAATTGGCAAACGCAGGGCAAACATTGAATGGTTTACTAATTTCCACCTGTGGCAGACATCATTAATCAATCTTGAAACAATTTCCTGTTAAACTTCTACAAGGCTTTCTGGTTCTCTCCCATAGGGCCCTTTGGGCAGCCACTACCACCAGTCCGTTATATTTAGAATGAAAGATGAAACCATTTGACACCCCAGGGAGATACAGTTCTTCCCTTAGGGGTATTCATGAGCTTCCCAGGATAAAAGGCTTTCTGGTCAGCAGGAAATCACCCTGGAGTTCAGAGCGCCATCAGAGCTCTCCTTGGTGCTGAAAATTGCTCTGCATTTTCCTCCAGGTCCCTGACTCCTACCACTTCCCACACTGCCACCCTTGTTCCCATGGACCAAAGTCCCCGTAGGTTCCAGACATGGACCTTGTAATTACACAGGGCCCATTCTATGCTGAGAAATAAGAAAAGAACTGTATAAAATTACATAATTCAGAAGGGGGGTATTGGGATTTGTTACGAAGGTAGGCTGTAACAAGATCAGAACCCAGGTCACTGCAAGAGTGAGAATCAGAGAAGCCATGGTGAGCATTGGTGCCTGCTGCAAACCGTACGTGAAGGTGGGGGTTGGAGGGTTGTGAATTCTATGGTATCAACCTACAGCACACCTGGAACAGAGACAGAAAATTGGAACCGAATTCAGGCACTGGGAAAGGCAAGTGAGAAAGAATTATATGGACATTGATTAAATTCAAGTGGACAGACTCTTGCTGTCTGATAGATACATATGTCTAACAGATACTTTTTTTTTAAATCATGTGGTTCAAAGATCCAACCCTCTAATCACCAGGTTGGATATTCTGAAAAGGTCAGCCTTTATCCTGAGTTATCTCATTAACGTAAACTACCTATGGCCCCGCCATGAGTCACCTTGTGAGCATAAATTACTAGGTGTGGTCTAAGGGGTCCATTATGAATAACAAGGACACTCCCATTACTCAGGATATTTCAAAGATTGGGTGGTTACCTCTGAGGAACCAAGGAAAAAGACCTACCAAATTCTTTATTACACACTGTCCATATCCTTGTAAATGGTCCATACATTTAACTCTTTTCAATTTTACCCAATTTGATGGTGCCATCTCTTTCCTGCTGGGACCCTGACTAGTACAAATTAAACATATCCCTTGTAGCATTTCATTAGTGGAAACTTAGTCATATGGCCATACCTAGCTGCAAAGGAGCCTGGGAAATATAGTCCCTATTTTGTATCCACCTATCCACTAGCAACTCTGCTGCAAGAGAGGAAGCAAAGGATTTGTTTGAGGAGATTCGCAGAAGCCTGCCACACTGTCTAGGCATTTTAAACATCTTAAAATCGTTGCCAGATTGATAGGCAAAAAGATGGTGTTTTGTCATTTTAATTTTCACTCACTAGAAAGGATCAACATGTTTTCATTTTTTTTATTGACCATTTGTCTCTATTTTACTGTAATTTATTTTTTCAGGTCTTTGGTCCATTTTTCCAATGACTTTTTAGAGAATTTTATTGATCAAATGAGATTTTTAAGATTTAAAGATAATAACTCTTTTCCATCACAGGAATTTTTAAACAGCACCTAGCTCAAGAATGAAATGAAAAACATAAATACAAAAATCATTAAGAAGTCAAACTTCACTGAGCCTCACGGTGTAAGGTAACTCTACTCTGGCCACTTACTCCTGGGGACTGCAGACACATCCTCTGTATGATCTCTGTCCCCCAGTCCAGGTCTCCACTCGACAAGTTTATGTGCCATCTCCTGGGAGCAGGCCAATTAAACATCCTGCTGTGTTCTCAGAGAAATAACAAGTCTTCTGTTCCAGAAGGTTCGAATCTCCTGTGCAGACAGGCAGAAGGTGGGCACCTGATGTGCGGCCTGACCCCCGAACACAGGAGATTAGTGTCATTCTGGCGGTCCAGTGAGTGCCATCCCCTTTGGGGTGAGTTCTCAGGCTGCCCACTTCTGGAGGGTTCCGGTTGGCCCAGGCTCCAGGCTGTGTCTTCACAAAATACTAAAGTCTTAGTTTGGGTTCCTTCCAAAACAGAACCCAAGACAAGCACTTGGGGACCAGGGGTTTAATTGTGACTTAACCCCAGGAGACTGGAGCAACGGAGAAGGAGGAATGAGACAGGGGAGGAAGAAATGCCCGAGAAGGCGCACATTGGACTGGGCAAGTAACAGCCAGTCTGCTGAAAACTCTCTAAGGAAACCTGTGGAACGCACCAGAAAATTGTCTCTCTATAGGACAGGACATAGAGACATTTGCCCACTGCCCTCCCCCCTCACTCATTGATTGAAAGTTGACCTCAGGCCTGTTAACACTTCCCAGCTGCCTTGGAAAAACCCTAATGGCTGCCACAGCGACAGCTGAAATCAGAGGTGGGCCAGGAGGATGTGGTGTGGGCACAAATAGCATTGGCTGGGTTGCATTTTTTTCAATATGTAAATGCCTCAACTACGTGCTACAAAAAATATACATGTTGTATTTTGGGTAAGCTCATTTCCAAATCTGCTGGGACTGTAACCGGAAAAGACACTGGCGTTCGGGCTGCCTGTCACTACAAAATCCAATAAGCAATGACAGCAATTCAGTCTTTATGGGCGCTTTATTCAGATGGCCAGCAATCTGAGAAGATGGCGGGTTCATACCCTAACAAACCATCTTCCCTTCTCTTTCCTGGCCAGAATTTTTATAAGGGAGGTGGGGGAAGACAAACAAGGTGTGGTGAGGGCTTTGAAATTCAGGGAGGATTAGGTGAGCGAAGCTGCTGCATTTGTTTTCTGGGTAGTGCTGTCCCCAAGGGGAGGGGGAACGTCTGTCCCCTCATTGATACAAAGGCCCCCATCCCTCCAACTGGTCCCCAGGTGGTAATCTCTAGCTGGCTGTTTCCCAGGAGCCAGGATGGACCTTATCTGCATGCAGTTTCTGAAACAAAAGCTCTAACATACACATTACTTGCTAGGCTTAATAACTTTTTCCTTAAGCTAAAACCTTCCGGGTCTTGAGTCCCCTATCAGGACCTCAGAAATACGAGCTGGGAAAGGGCCACATGCTAGACATAGGAAGGACCTCCTGGTGGCACAAAGTAAATCTAACTCAGATGGGACACAGGACGCAGAGTGTGAGTTCGTGGAGCTCGGGGCGGCAGTGTGGTGGGTTGTAGCCCTGCCCGCAGGTGGGCCGAGGCTGCTGACACAGCACTCAAGGGCTGGACAGACTGGCCTGAAGGCGAGACCAGTGTCTGACTGAGGGCGGTCTCGGGGGGCGCAACATGCCCCATCAGAGCAAAGTAGCCACAAACACAAAGAGGAGGACATGCAAGGATATTCAGCTTAGTGATGTTTATGATAGCCACTCGAAAAAACAAGCCAGGCAATCAAAAGGCATTGGTGACAAATTGTGGTTCGCCCATTAAAAATGAAGCCACTGTGCAGGAAGTACAGGAGAGGGAAGACAGAGTGAGCTGTGCCGGATCCAGTCCAGCCCTGGGAAACTCTATGGGCCAGCGTTCCTCAGTGAAGAGAGTTTAAGGGGGAGGACAGGATGGCGGGTGAACAGGCAGATGAAAAGAGCTTAACTGATATATTGGAAAAACTGTAATGGCCAAACAAACTATGGTGTCTGCATATGTCCACTTGGGTGATGAAACTACAGGGAAATGCAAAGGAGTGGTTGACATGAAACACAGGCCAGTGGGGAGAGTGGTTGTTTGGCAGGGGAGGGAGGAGCTGCGAGTGGGTGGGGTTCAGGGAGGCACGTGGGAGGCTGGCCCTGGGAGGCTGGCTTGGGGGGGGGGCAGGTCGCAGGGTGGGCGTTCATTATTATAATTCCTTTAGCTCTGCCACTGTGTCACGTGGCTCTGTTCCTGTGTTTTATTTTATAATAAAAGGTTAAAGAAGCCACAGTTCCCTAAAAATTAAATAGGAAATGATGTTGCAGAAGAATGGTAAATAACATGGAAAATGCTCACACATATTGTTATGTGGAAAGGCAGATTGAAAATCATTTTGTGGATGGATGGAGAACAAGTAGATAGGGGGAGAGAGACAGACAGACAGACAGAGACAGAGACAGAGACAGAGAGAGAGAGAATGTGAGAGAAATCATCATGGAGGAAAACACACCAAAATACCCTGAGCGGCTTGTGTCTGGATGTGGGCTTTTGCTGACTTGCGTTATCTTTCGCCTTTTGCACTATCTGAATTTCGTGCAGTGAATCTTTTTGTTTCCAATGAATTGTTTAAGTAAATGTTACTTTCATTTACTTAAAAATGATTTCACTTTAGGAGAAAAGAAGAGAATAAGGCACATACGGCCCCTAGGCCAGCCCCAGGCCCCCTGTGCCTGCCCTGCCCTGCCCTCCTGCCCTTCCCCCGGCTGATTGTCGTTCCTGCACGCACATCCTGCGCCCCCATTTCCAAGTGTCCCGAGGTCATTGAACATGAGTTCTGGGCCTCACCCTTCAGCACGGGCTTCTTTACTCCCGGTGTCTGCACTGTAGGGAGCTTCGAGGTGCGGGAGAGTGGCACCCCTGGCGAGGGCATGGAAGCTCTGCGCCACCCCCATTCCCACCCCCTATGCATCTTTTCCATTTGGCTCTTCTTGAATTGCATCCTCAATAATAAATGCAACTAAAGTATTTCCGTGTGTTCCATGAGCCGTTCTGGCAAGTTATCGAACTTGAGGAAGGGGTCATGGGACCCCCAATTTATAGGCAGCCGTTCAGAAGCACAGGGAACCAGGACAGGCAATTGGCACCTGAAGTGGGGCAGTCTGGTGGGACCGAGCCCTGTGACATGTGGGATCTGACACCAGTCCCAGGAAGACAGTGCCAGAGTTGAGCTGAATTACTGGATGCCCAGGTGGGTGTCTGGAGAATTGGAGAATTGGTTGTTGCGGTCAGAAAACAAGCCAGAATTTCTGTACCCATTTAGAGGATGAACAAACTGAGGCTCCAGAAGATGAAAATAATTCGCCCGAGGACCGGGATGTGGGAAGGCTGGGCAGGAACCCACAATGGGACCTGTGTGAATTCAAAAGCTGGCCCTTCATCCTGACCCTGCACAACCCCTCCCTCAGGGACTCCGATTTGGTGCATTTATACCTTATTTTCTTTCTTTTAATTAAAAAAAAAAAAAAAAAAACAGCATTAATAGTGGAATGCTCAGAAGAAAAAAGCCAGTCTTTTTCGCCAATATACCCACTCTCTGTAAAGCAGTGAAAGGTTTTGGAATCTCAAGTATTCCCAAAATGACATATTAAGAGGAAACCCCTACATTTTTTAAAGAAAAGCTTATTTTGGGGGTCGAGGTAACCTGTTGACTTAGAGGAGAACACTAGAAACTCCTTGTCACCCCCTGGCGAGCTCATACTCCCCCGAACCTGCTCGTCCTCCAGTCCCTGATGGAAAGGACAGCACTGCCACCCGTGCCAGGTCCCCTCAGCGCAGTGAGGACACCTCCTTGACTCATCCCTCCCTGCCCGCCCCACCGTGTCCCACCTCCAGGACTTCCACGTCCTCCCGCTTCCATCCACCCCAGAGCTGCTCTCCCTGCCGAGGCCTCACCGCCCCACAGGGGCTCACTGCTGAGGCTCCAGGACAGTCACCGCGTGCTCCCCGATGACACAGACTCGGTGAGTGCCCGCTGGGCACCCAGCCCGTTCACATCTCACATTTGATCCTCACAAGCCCACGGGTGGATGCGATTATTAGCCCCCCTTTAAGGAGGGGCACACTGAGGCCCAGAGCTCTTGCGTCAGTCGCCACATTGTATCAGGTGCCGTAAGCTGGGGCAAAGATGGGTTTCGCACCAAGGCAGCCTGGGCCCAGAGCCCAGGGGCAGGAGACAGAGATCAAGGGTGCAGGCATCAGACAGGTCTGGGTCACATGCTGTGTGACCTTGTGATAGGGGACTCAAGATTTGGAAAATTTTAACTTAAGGTAAAGAGTTATAAGTCTAGCAAATAATGTGTATGCTAAAGCTTTTGTTTCAGAAACTACAGATAAGGCCCATCCTGGCTCCTGGGAAAGCAGCTGACCTCCTGGGGTGCTGCTAAAGATGACCGCCTGGGGACAGGTTGGAGGCATCCGGGCCTTTGGGTTCCACGGAGAGACAGACCACCACCCTCCCCCGGGAACAGCTAACTGCCCAGGACAGGAATGTTGCAGCTTCTGAATCTCAAAGCCCTCACCACACCTTGTTTATCCCCGCCCATCCCCCTCACCCCGCCCCCAGCTCCTGTAAAAGGTCTGGCCTGGAAAGAGAAGACAAGATGGCCTTCTCGGATCACTGGCCATCTGAATAAAGCGCCCATAAAAGATTCAGTCGCTGTCATTGCTTATTGGATCTGGTAGTGACAGGCAGCCCGAACGCCAGTGTCTTTTCCGGTTACACTTAGGAAAGTCACTTCATCTCTGAGTCCCAGTTTCTTCGTCTATCAAATTGGAATGCTGAATTGCCTTGGGTTGTTGTGGAGAAGCCGAAGCTCAGCGGACGTTCACAAGGATTTCACTGCCGATGGTCCTCCCCACGCCCCACTTCTCCTCCTGTGTGGCATCCGTCGGGCTGAGTCATCTTTCTAAAATGCCATCTTGGTCTCATTATTCCCTGATTAAAACCTTCCACTTAACTTTACTCCTTCTCATTGCTCCAAGATATCATCTCTTTTTACCCCAGAATTCAAGGCTCCCTGACTTGGCCTCCAGTGTTCTGCCCCCCAGTCCTGTCCTCCTGTGTCCCCTGCTTCATCCCCTTGCCTCTTCCCTTATGTACCAGGCTCCTCACACCGTCGCCTGGCACCTGGCAGGGCTGTTCCTGCCACTAGGCCCTCAGGCTCAGACCTCAAGGCTCAAGTTGAAGGTCACCACCTCCGTGTCTCTCCTCCTCCGCTCAGGTGGGTTGGCCAACATTTCCCCCTCCACTCCCGCCCCGTAACACCTTCACGGTTGTTCTAACCAGGGCTTAGTGAGTTCCTGTTCCATGTCCTCTACTCGAACTAACGTAAGCTCCTGGAGGCAGAAACCACACGCAGAGGATGTGGTTTCACACCCGGCTTGAGTTGGGAGTCCCAAGTGGCCCTAACCCCCAGATGCTCTCCAGCCTCCACCTGCCTCCCTGGGGGACAGAGAAGCACCTGCCCAGGAAGGAAGCCCTGGCAGCAAGGGGCGGAGGCACTTCTTGTTTGAGGAAGCCTTTTGGAGGAATCTGACTTCACAGAGACCCCCTTCTCCCCAAGCCTCTCTCTCATCCAGAAGCAGAGCAGCTCCTGGGACAGGAGCCCAGCGGGCCCGTCTCAGCGCAGGATCACTTTCAAAGACACAGAATCCAGCCATCACAGAGGATATTCAGAACTCCAGCCTTGACCCAAATTTCAGGAAGACCATTAAGAGGGATCCAGGTTCAAACTGAAGGCGACCTTGCCCTCCAATCCCCACTCCCACACGGTCTACCACCTTTCCTAACCCAGGGCCCCCCTCCCCCGTGCGTTCTAATCTTTCCTTCCCCTTCTCCCTTCCCCCTTCTTCCCAGTTCTTTATCATGCAGATCACCCCAGCCTCCCGTCTCCCACCTCTCCCCTTTCCCTCCTTCCCTCCAGCCTGGTCTCGCACACCAATTTTTTTAATTCCTCACAACTCAAGGTCTGGGAGCCAGGCTGGGAAAAGGCGGATGAAGTAAAGGTAGGGGTAGGGCGTGCGCCTGACACTGTCACTGTCACCTTAAAGCTGTCCCGGACGTGTGTGCGGGGGACCTGGCACATCAGGGCCTTGCGTGTCCTTCTATTATTCTCTTATTCCTGACTCAGGTTTCACATACTCGCATACATAATGATTTGCATATCATCATCATATTTATTTTCAGTCTAGCAACATTCCTGCATCACCACTTTTCCCAGTTCGTCAGCCTTTCGTAGTTCACAGAACCCTCTTACGTCCGCTGGCTGTCTCACAGAACTTCGTGATAACCCAGTGCAGGTGCTACTAGTATTGTCCCCATTTTACAGATGGAAACACTGAAGTCTGAGAACTAAATCACCTGCCTGAGGGGCCACTGGCAGGATTTGAACCTAGATCTTCCTCAGTTTAGGGTAGAGCTTTTTAAAAGCTACTCTCCACTGTTTCTTAAACTGAATCCTCTTAGAGCTGATGCTACATATGAAGACACACATGTGCACCCACCCACATAGAAACACATCCAGAGTCACACACATGTATACACCCCAACATGCAGAATGACTACACACACACGTGTGCATACACACGCAGAGCCCTGTGGGGTGAGCACACACACCAGCACATGTGTCCACACAGGCGCAGTCTCCAGCAACATGCACATATGTGTACCACTGGAACAGCTTCATCAATGTGAACAAGCGTGGGGCCAACACCACTGCTGCCCCTGTGGTCCCCACGAAGCCCCGGACCACCCCCAGCCCCCCAGCCCCCCAACACCACGGCCTGCCCTGCCAGAGCCCCTCCACCCCCGCTTCCTCCGGCACATTCTTTCTTTGTGTCCCTTCCTGAACTCGGTTCTGCCACCAGGCTCTGCTGGGACCTTGTTATTTTCACAGCTGCCAGGAGCAAACTCTCAGGGAGAACGGAAGGCTTTGCTAAGAGGGCGGGTGCCTGATGCTCTGAGTCACCTCCAGCCCAGCCCCGAGGGGCAAAGTTGCCCTGGCTCAGCTGGGACAGTGGCTGCCGTCAGCCAGGACCAGCTCCGAGACCTGCCAGATTGGCTCCAGGCCACTGCCAACTCTCCCCTTAGGGCTGGGGACACCCTGGGTTGGCTCTGGGCTCTGTGCCAGGGGAAGAGGACTCTGCACCCGGAGGATGTGGGCAGGACCTGTTCACTTCCCCTTTGGGGGTCAGAGGTCCAGGCCTCTGTCCACTTGCATGGACCAGAAAAGCTGCAGGGTGGTTGCAGGGCCAAGGAGCCTGCCCAGGAGGCCGGAGGCAGACAAACCAGGTCTGGGTGGGGATCTTTACAAGAGGGAAGAAGAGAGCGGGAGAGAGAGGGACAGAGAGACAGGAACATAAGGCCTGGGGACAAAAGGAGGGAAGCAGAGTTCATCTTACCGACTCTCTCGTTTGGTGGAAGCCAGGGGAGAACGCCTTGTGAAGACACTTTCACCTTGCAACCTTGTTCCCACCTCCATGACCCCTCACCCGTAAACCTGCCAAGACAGCAGACAGTTTCTTTGGGTTCTTATTACTAACTTCCATCCCTCTCACTGCAACCAGTTCAGCCAAAACAACACCCTCCCGGCCTGCCTGACATCTGGCTGGAAAGGCACTTCCATGTCCTTCTCTTGCTCACACCCTGCCTCCTGGGCCCCAGCACCTCTCCCAAGGGCTGTCCACGAGATCGGGCACCTCTGAGTCCTTGGCTGTGCAAGGACTGGCACCTCGGGGCACCTCCTCTGGCACAGGGCCTGGGAGAGGCCTCCGAGGGCTCACCCAACACACCTACCCTGTCTCGGCCACAGAGCAGGAGTGTTGTTGACTTCAGTGCGGAGAACTCATTATTTCGCTTTCCAGACCAGAAAGCCCCACATGTGGAGCTGTAACAGGGTGCAGCCAAGAGGGGGGGGGGGGCCAAAAAGGGATTTGGAATGGGGCCCAGAACTCACAGTGTCCAGGAAATATTAGAGGGACATATAAGATGTCCTCACCCCCTCCCCCACAGGTGTGAGTTGGGGGAAGGGACAAATGGAGCAGGGCCATTGAGTTGTTTTGCATAGCAATGGTTTTGCAGATAACCCCCAGAATGGTCATTTAACATATCTATAACCTTTAACTGGTTTCATAGATATGTTAAACAGCTGTGGCCATGCTCTGAGCCAGGGGGGG
>PVKU01015777.1:0-16996 GCA_004027475.1 Anoura caudifer | reverse complement strand
TGTGAAAAGAAAATATACTTACTCTTTAAGTATTGTAGATTTAATTTTGGATTTTAAAGGAGAAACAGCTAAGAGGGAGAAAAAGTTTAAAGACAGGAGAGGAGAATTGAGAGGACAATTGAAAGAGCAAGAAATTCAAGGAGTTAGGACAGACTGACATCTGGATTATAAACAGAATTGGGGACTGGAGGCAATATACACATGGATGCTGTGAGGCTTACAGGTACTTGGGAGAGGATAAAAATTTTACACATCCAGTCTATAGTTTAGAAACCATTTTCTTAGCTCCCATTATATTACAGACACTGGATATAATGGAGAAAAACAAAGATCTCTTAGACCCAATCATTCTCCAGTGTACTGCACTTCAGTGAACAATGCCACTGTTACCAGCTGCCCCTCCTAGAACTTAGAAATTGTTCTGTTCTCCTGTTTTCACTCACACCACACCTATGCACTCAACAACTCCTTTCAGCTTTATATCTTAAATCTCCCTCTAAATTCACCCCCTCTTTCACATTCTTGACTATGCCTTCAGTAAAGGTCATCCAAACTTCTTGCTCCAGTAACCTTCCAAATGGTCTTCCTATTTCTAGTCTTGCCCCCGCTCTAGTCCTTTCCACATTCTGTTGCCTGAATGGTCTGTGAAAATAATGTTGCCCATTCATTTCCCCTCAATAACTTTTGGCTACTCACATGGTGCTTTATGATCTGGTCCTTTAGCCTCACCCAACCCTTCTTCTTTCTTCATCCGGACAAACTATTCTACATTTCCCAAATGGCCCATTGACTCATACCTGTTATTTTGTATAAAAGGTTTGCTTTGTTTACAATACTCTTGCCTTCATTCCTTACCTGTTGAAATCCTATGTCACCTCTAATATATCATTTTCTCTCCTGACACTTTCCCTGACATTGCCTTAAGAGCCCACATGTCTGGCTTAGGTATGCCTTGTATACAGGGACAGTCACTTCAGTATCTTTATATTCCCAGACCCCAGAAGAGGCCATGGCCTCTGGTTGCTGTATGATAAATATTAAATGCATACACTTTTAAGTCTGTGAATACATATGTACTTCTGTGTGTGTGTACACACATACATATATATCTCAAATCTCAGTGATAGGATTAATATTATCCAGTTGGCAGCTGGCTCACTCTATTATGATAAAGAGAAAACATTTTTACCTAATGGCAAATGAGGCAAATCATCTTAAGTACCTTGAAAAGCAAAGCTCGATGGTAGAAGATCCCTTCTTTGATCTGTCCAATTGGCACAACATTGGATTTAAGTTGAAATTTTATTTCACTTATATGAAGTTGCCAGCCAAAATTCTGTAGTTTATCTTTTGGAATTTTACCGCCCATTTTTTCTGCCACATACCTGTGTCAATTACAATGAGATCAAATCACTCAAGTTTAATATCTCACTTTGGACACTTTGAGTGTAAGTATATGCGTAATTATAAAAACTATATTCCCTCTGATTTTATTGTTTGCTTTATTCTTTAAAATGTACTTACTGTAACTAGGTTAACATTAGGCTTACTGAATTCAAAATGTCATATGTAAACTGAAATTCTAACAATTTTATTCAATGCATGGAAAGAAATGCATGCTAATTTTCCCAATAAGATACAAATCAGTATCACTAAATTTGTATGAATGGAGATTTAGAATTTTATCCTGTTCTTGAAAAGTATTTGTAAATGTCTGTCTGAAATCCAAGGCACTGTACTAACATATGGTCCTTCTTTCAAGAAATTTAAACTCAGAGACAAGACAAACATATAGAAATTTTCCCATTACACTTCCAAATATTTTTAAGTTTTATAATGTTTTTCTTTTAAATTTCATTATGTTTTAAATTTGGTGGAAGACATGACATTTACATAATACTGAAATTAGAGGAGAGAGGAAGAAGCAAGAAGTATAAATAAGAAACAGGTGAGGAGGCAAGATGGCCATGGTACACTTTGCCTGCGGGTTTCTCCTAATACTAGGCTCTCCCTGAAGAAATCAGGAAATGCACCTGCAAAAATTCTCTGTAGACTAAGGCTACTGCATCTTAAAATCAGAATTGCATATTTTAAAGAAAGAACTTCTCCTTGTTGCATATGGAAGGGAGCAGAAAACAATCATGAAAAACAAGAGAGAGCTGAGGAGAAAGCTTCTGACCTGACCCACAGTCTTACTGCCCAGGTGCACTGTAATGAAGGCCAGCAGCCGAAAGCGTGGGGACAAATCTCTGTGTCTCCATCCTGGTGTAGGCTCAGGTTAAAAAACAATTATTTGGAAACGATGAAAAAGTATTTCTGATAGGAACAAAGCATGAGGAAATTTGACAAATGCTGAAAGGAGCTGAACCAGAGTTCTGCTTAAGTCATCACTTCTCAAGGACGCGAGGAAATCTTTGGTAGCCAAAAATGTTTTCTTCCAGTTCAGCCTGATAAGAAGTCAGCGATCTGGTGGCTGGGCTTCTTGTAGTTGTCACATTCAGGTTTGATGACTGCAGCTCACTTCTATTTAGAGTAGATACAAGTTCCCATGGAGACAGCAGCTGTTGTGCAATTCAGTAGCTCACCTGCCGGTTGGTGTCAGTCAAGAGGGCATCCTCCGCTTCCAGTGATTCCTGTTCCCTTACAGCTACCAAGTTAAGTTCTCAGCTTGTTTTAGTGCAGTCGGATTAAACACTGAGCCTGCCCGAACATTTTGGTACACTCACTCTCCCACTTCAGAGCAATGTGAAACATATCAAAATGGGAGCGGTTGTTTGTGTTAGTAAACAACTTGTGAGTTTACAAATAATTCACAACAGAATTTCTTTAAATTATGAGCACCTTATATACCCAATGAATGATTTACTTTTCAAACTTTTGATTAATTTATAAGTCTTCAGGATCACATTGAAAGATGTTTTTCAAGGTTTAACAGGAGAAAATGATGGGCATTTTTGCCTGTATTTATTTATTTATTTATTTATTTATTTATTTATTTATTTATTTATTGTAAAGTATAGTTGGCATATACACAGGCATTTTTCTTTAAGCAATTTCTAACTCTTAGTTCTGATTCTTGGCAGAAATCTGATATAAAATAGAAATTGAAAAAAAATTTTTTAGTTCATTGTGTTTCTGCTTCAGAGTCAGAGATAGGGAGCAATCAAGTTCAACTTTATTATGGTGTAGTTGTCTGAAAATTGGCTAAAAATGCAAACCAGTAAAATAAAATATTTTTCAGAAATTGAAAATGTGTATGTGTGTATAGACAACTTACTTTGCAAGAGCTTCAACCTGTTCCTTTGTATTTGTTATGGGAAGTATTGATTTGGTCACTTCATACACATAAGCACAGAAGTCAGGATCAGAGGGAGGGTACCATTCTTTACAGGGGCCTCCTTCTCCAACCCATTTTTGTGCTGCGGTAACCTCTTCCTCCTCCTCCAGCTTTTCCTCCTCTTTCTTTCCTCTGCCTTTCCTTTAAGAGTAAACAACAGCAATTGAAATGAATAAGTACTCACTGTGCTCTGAGTTAATCTGAAGAACACCCCAGAAATAGTGTTTATACCTCAATGACCACACCACATAGTTGTCAAATTTTCAATGACATTGATACAGTTTCAGAGTTCCTATGTTTTGCAGTAGAAATTAATTTTTGAGAGAACACTATAGGATTCTATTGGTCTTCTGTACAATTGCATATCAAGCTGTCTGGCCTATCGTAAGTATGCAATATATATACATTGAATTGGGAAAAATAGGTTGCCTTCTCAGGAAGTCTATGCTGGTTTCATATTGTCTCTTGTTTCAGTTGACACCTTCTGAAGGAAGAATTTCTATCACAGTTTTTAACAAAACTTATCCAAAACATGGAAAAAAAGCAAAACAAAACATGGATGGTATGGAATTCATGTCACGCAGGGGCAAAGACTCACTAAAAGTTTATGTGGGGAGATGTACTTAGTTATTTTTTTATTATTAAATTTGTTGGGATGACATTGGTTAATAAAACCATACATGTTTCAAGTGCACAACTCAACAAAACATCATCTGAACACTGCACGTGTGCCCAACTCCCGAAGTCTCTCTCTTTCCCATCTCATTTACCCCTCCTTTGCCCACTTTCACTGCCCCACACCCCCTTAAAATTGTACTTAGTTCTCTACTTGGGAAAAATGGAAGGTACTTAATAAACAGTAAAGATACTGTTTAATTAAAAGATGCTATTAATTAAAAGTTCCTGACTTAGACGAATTACTCTAAGTAACTTAGTTATCATGTAGATTTTTGTTTAGTTAAGATGCAAATTTCTGTCAGTGGAAAACATACTTCCAAAGGTTACAGTTTATTGTTCTAGAGGATGGTTAATATCTAACAGGGTGGTTTTTTATGTGGCAATCCTTTTCTAACATTTCTTAATTAAATACCTAGCTTCCCAAATGTTCTTTGAACCATTACTGACATCTTACCCACAGTCTCTAATTAATGACTTGAGCAAAAACAATGGTGTGGGTTCTTTTGCCAGGTAACATGGAATAAGCACACTTTACTCTGTCTCTCCCACTTAACACAGTCATAAAACCTGGGTAGAATATATACAATAACTATATGAAGACTCTGAAAAGTAATCAATAGCAGAGAGACCAGAGAAGACATTGAATTACTCCTGAACTGTTGGTGAGTTTAACTTGTTTATTTTCATCCACTCTTCTACAAGCTGAACTCAACATAGCCCCAAATCTGAAAGTGGGCATCAGCACAGACAGTTGAAGCCCAAGGAGAAGCTTGTTGGAGAAACTGGAAAGAGAGAAAGTGGAGGAAAGCCCTGGTTGTTTCCTTATTTTTCTCCATTCTCTTGTGCTCCAGCCCCTAAGGAATCCTGTGACAGTGGTCATAGTGGTGGCATCAGGGTCCCTAAGAGCCTAAAACTGCCTTACACTCACTCAGTTCTCCTGCTGTTTGGCCACAGATACAGATGCAGTCATGGCAAGAGTATGTCAGGGCAAAGTTAATAAAGCTTTTGGCTTGAGTTCCAAAAGGGAAGCCCCAACAAACCAGAAAAGACAAAGAAGATCACGGAAAGGAAGGAGCTCAGGAAAGCAACCATAAAAATTTGTTTAAGGAATTTTGGCAAAGATGGAGGCATAGGTAGATACACATTGCCTCCTCGCACAACCAAAAGAAGGACAACAACATTTTAAAAACAAAAATAAGCAGCACTGCCAGAAAATAGAACTGTATGGAGGTCCAACACCCAAGGAGTTAAAGAAGAAACATTCGTCCAGACTAGTAGGAGGGGAGGAAATGGACAGCTGGGGCAGAGAGGACAATCAATAGACATCAATGCCCAGATGATGCAGATGTAAAGTGCTGCAATTAGTAACAAACACTCTTGAAATAAATAGAGTTAGACAGTCTTACAACGAAATAGATATAAAATTGAATTTTGGAGCTGAAAATATAATACCAAAACTTAGAAAAATATAACTTTTTGAATGGGTTTAAGAGAATAGAAATAACAGAAGAAATAACCCATAAACTTGAAGATAGATCAATATCAATTATCCAATCTGAACAACACAAAGAACAAAGATTGAAGAAACGACTGATGGAGTCCCAGGGACTTGTTGTGCAATAAACAAAGATCTAATATTGGTGTCATCAAACTCCCAGAAGAAGAGAAAGATGAAGTACAGAAAAAAATGAATCATTAGGAGTGAGACGGCTTTATCAATTTGGTTAAAGACATAAATCTACATAGTCAAGAATTTTAGTAAATGTCAATGAAATAAACCCAAAGAATTTCACTCCCAGACACATTAAAAATAAACTATCAAAACCTAAAGGCAGCCCTGGCTGGTGTGGCTCAGTTGGTTGGAGCATTGTCCTGGGTTGCGGGTTCAGTCCTGGCTGGGGTATGTGTGGGACACAGCTGATTGATGTTTCTCTTGCATCGATGTTTCTCTCTTTCAATTCTCCTTCCTCTCCCAGTGGAATCAATGAGTATACCCTCAGGTGAGGATTTAAAAAAAAGACAAACCTAAAAGCAAAGAAGATGACATGATTGTTTATGTAGAAAATCTCAAGGAATTTACCAAAAAATGAAAAAGAAAGAAGAAACCTCCTAGAACTAACATGTGAGTTTTTCAAGGTTTTAAGATATAAGATCCATATACTAAAATCAATTGTGTTTCTACATAGTAACAACAAAAGTGAAAATGAAAATGTTTGGAAGCACTTACAATTGGTCTAAGAAAGTTAAATATTCAGGTATACACTTCACAAAATATAAAGAATCTGCACTAAATATTAAAAATCCCATTAAAAGCAATCAAAGAAGACTGAAATAAGTGAAAACACATACTGTGCTCATAGATTTAAAGATGCAACATATTAAATACACACTTCCTCCCCCAAATGATCTCTAGGTTTCATGTAACTCCTATCAAAATTCAAGCAGAGTATTTTTTGTAGACATAAAAAAATCTCACACTACAATTTCTATGGGAAGGCACAGGCCCGAGAATAGCTAAATCAATTTTAGCAAAGAAGAATAAAGTGGGAAGATTCTCCCTACTTCATATCAAAGCTTACTATACAGCTACAGTAATCCAGCCCCAGAGATACTAGTGGAGAGATGGAAACACAGATCAATGCAACAGAACAGACAACCCAGAATGAGACCTCTGTTCAACTGATTTTTAACAAAGGTACAAAAGCAATTCAATAGAAGGATAGCCTTTTCAACAATGGCGCTGAAGCAATTAGACAGGAAAGATTCCTGTGGTGATAGAACTGTTTATCATCTCAGTCGTCGTCATAGACACATGAACTTACAGATGTGATAAAATTGTACAGAACTAAATATACACACATGTTGAAATAAAGCTGGGGGAGCCTGAATAAAATCATTGGATTGTAAAGACTCTAAGCAAAAATTAATATTTCCCAGCTGTATCATCTTAACCTTTTCCTTTTCTATAAAATAGATAAGCTGAGCGTATTCACATACATAGTAAGATTTTTGTCAATTAGGAACTAACACAACTAAGGGGTCAATTAGAATGGTAGAAAGCAGAGTTAAGTTTAACTGCTTTCTAAAATTACAGTAATGGGGAAAAGGGGACAACTGCAACTGAACAACAATAAAAAATAAAATAAAAATAAATAAATAAAACTACTGGATAAGTTTATGAGATTGGAAAGCTCATCCCTATGATTACACAGAGCCGCCTGTAAAACAAAGAGATGTATTTCCCACTGAGTATGTTGCCTGAAATAAGAAAAATCATTTGGCCTATAGAAGATGCCATCCAATACACCAGCAAAGCTCACTGAGGAAGGTTATCTTATTGAGTGATTAAGAATAACAAGCAAAATAGAGACAGACTCATAGATAGAGAGCAGACTGACAGCTTGGGGCAGGGAGACTGGGGGTGGTGCTGGAGGGATGGAGCAAAAAAGAAAAAGATGTCATGGACACGAACAACTATGTGGTGACTGCCAGGTGGGGGAGGGGTGTGCGTGGAGGTAGAAGAGGGTATGGGGGGGATAAATGGTAATGGGAAAAATACAATAAAAATGAACTATTAAAAATAATAATAAAAATAGATAATTTGCCCTGGCAGGTGTGGCTCAGTGGATTGAGCACCGGCCTGCAAACCAAAGGGTCACCGATTTGATTCCCAGTCAGGACACATGCCTGGGTTGCAGGCCAGGTCCCCAGTGGGGGCCATGCGAGGGGCAACCACACATTGATGTTTCTCTCCCTCTCTTTCTCCCTCCTTCCCCCCTCTCTAAAAATAAATAAATAAAATAAAGAAAAAAGAGAAATATTTATTAAAAATAGATAAATAGATAATTTAATAGAACACCTAAACGGTACTGTCCTGCAGTTATGAACAGAAGTACTTCAATTGGACTTCTTTCCCATAAAGGCTGCCAAGTCATGTTAATAAGGGCTTCAATGCCTACATGAATTTCACTTCTAAATAAAAATGTAAACAAGTGCTTGGAAATTATAAAATTAACTCCCATAAAATTAATCCTCAGAAAGAACATTGATTCATGATTAAAGACAGCAGAACTTCTATCTTTCTTGCTGACACTTTAGCAAAACTACCTCAGAAAGCAGATTTACTGTGTGGATCCAAAACAATAAGAATATTTTCTATCTTCATAGGGGAATAAGTAGGTAGGTAGGTAAGCAGAGAGAGAGATTTGTCTGGCCCCAAATTGTGTATTGATATTTCTAATGTTTAATCACTTGATCCTTTTTGATATCATTAATGAGTTGAATATATAAACCATAGGACAAGGCTGGAGGGAGAAATATAAATACTAAATCTAACTCACTGGAGTTTTAATTTAGGTAGGAAAATTTTGGTGTGTGAAAAATAATCACAATACCAACTAGCTTCAAAGAATTCCACTTGAGTGATTAAAAATAAGAAATTCAAGGAATTTGATGTCAAATGAAACCTATTCCATTGAGTGTCTTATTTCCATCTCATCTGTTGCAACAGAATAAGAAGTATTGTATCAAATATAGATATGATTTATTCTGGGCTTAGGAGGATATATATTGGTGTGTGGTTTATTTTGTTTGTTGTCTGGCTCTCCACTGGGATGTAGGTTCTATGAGCATGGAAGTTTTCGTTCACTGCCATATTTCCCACACTAAAACAATTCCTGGAACCTAGTAGATGCTCAGTTTTTACTTTTTCCATTTTGCTGACAAGGGAACCCAGGCAAGGAAAAGATAACCTATTTGCTCAAGACACATAATTTATAAGCCTTGTCAAAAATAACCATTTCCTGAAAAAGGTCAGATTTCTATCTGGAACAAATGTGAAAACCTACATATGCCAACTAAGCACTGTGCTAAATACTGGCAATGAAAAGAGAAATGATGTGAATCAGACAGAACATGTTCTTGTCCTCAAGGGGTCCTCTGTCCAATGGGGGAGGACCAGCAAGGCCCCATGAGGAGGATGAGGGAGAGGGAGGGCAAACAGGGCTGGGACAAAAGCAGCAGATTAGGAACAGAGAGCAGGACAATGAGCAACAGAGACTGACAGTACAAAATAAAGTCAGAAATAGAAAATGAACCACTGCTCACACCCTTAAGGACCTTTGGGAACGGTCTCAGTTTAGAAAGTATATGCTCTGTATCAGTGCCAAATAGAGTCCAATGTACCACAGTCAACAATAATTGAAGGGTCATGGAGTGTGGTGGAAGGCCCAATGGCTTTTTGAAGAGTCTGAGAGAGTTCGCAAGAGAAATAATATATTTAAAAATAAGATAAACAAGTAGAAAGTATGTTTTAAATTTGCCAGGCCTAAAAAGCACAAAACCACATTGTACATCTTTCAACCAAATAAGAAGTCGGTCCTGTTTCACTTTTCTCCCTCTTGCAGCTACCTAAAGGGGCAGGGACTTCAGTGAGCAGGATGGGAGGGGGTGTGGACACAGAAAGCAGGGAGGGAGAAGACAGGCAACCGCTGCAGGAAGACAGAGTTCATCTTAAGTTGATCACTACACAGGGTTGGATTTTCAGTGACTGACTACAGACCGTTTCCGTAATCATTTTTGAATTAATGTCACTGTTGGACTTTATAATGATCAGAGTTGCCTGAGTTCTCACCCAGAGGCAGGAGAAAAACGCCCTCTGGGTAAGTTTTAGTGACAGCAAGAGACAAAAATAAAGTTAATTTTAATTACATTTCATGAGTCCCGCTTAGTTCAACATACTGATTCCATAAGAAAATCTTCCTATTTAAAAGCCACCTTTCCCTTCCACCAAATTTGGTGGGTAATTAAAAGTTGACATGATTATAATCATGAGAAGAATAAACACCACATTTCTTACCTTGATCCTTTTTCTTTAGTGGAACTTTTGCTAAGAGCGGTGGTTCGTCCAGAAGTAGGTTCTGATTTCTCTTCTGTGGGAGATCCAAACCGAGCACTATTTTTTCTTGTCATTTGAAAAGAACCATAACCAATTTGAATCATATGGAAAATAACAATCCATTACATTTACAAGGTATTTAGTACTTTATAAGGCATTTTCACTTTTTTATATGCTTTGATTCCCTGCACTGTTACAAAGCAGGCCACCAAGCAGTGTTCCATCTGCAAGTCAGGAAAGGAAACTCACTCACAGACACCGAGTCACGTGCTCAAGATCTCCCTGCAGGCTCACAGAGGACACCATGTCGAACCAGGTGCCCTGGCAGCTTTTCCAGAGATCTTTTCCATAGCAATTTCAAAAGCCAATTATGGAATTATATGACTATAAGAAGAATCTAAGAATGGTGACCAAAATCTAAATTTCTTTTACCCCCAAATTGAGAGGAGAATTATTTGAGTATAGGCGAAAGATCAGTTTTTTACCTGGCCTTTTCTTCACTTGTTCTTCTTAAAGAAGATGTAGAAGAAACAGTTTGCCCATAAGCAATGTCTGAGGATTTATCTTCCGTAGATGCAGGTGGAGAACTGTAATTTTACATATATGAAAGTATGAACAAATTAAAATAATTAACTTATCAACATTGGCTTTGTCCTACAAAACAGGGTTTTTTTCTGAAAATCATATTTAGAGTTGATTTTAACAGTGACATATTAATTTAAAAGCATAAAGGAGAGGTTATGATAAGAAATATTATAAAGCTTCCCATGAGTTAGAATAGCAAATACTTTTATAAAATGTGTCACGTGAAATGTATTATATAGATATACAAATCTACATGACCATTTAAAGAATGCTTTTCAGCTCTCCTATTTACCTCTTATTATAGGTATAAAAAATGCTGAGTAGTGCCCGAATGCCTGCACTTGGTTCTGGAGAGTTGTAAACATAATTCACCTTGGTTTGCTCCCATCTATTAATACTTTCTTCAATTACTTCATGTTACCAGAAGACTAGGAAACTGTGGCTGCTGAAATACATCTGGAATCAACTGGTTACATGGAGTCAAAGGAAAAACCATGCTGGTGGTTCTTCCACAGACTTTACTATGTCAGGCTGAGTTTATGGATCAGTGTATATTTTCATGGCAGTACTTGATACACAGGGGAGAGGAAAGCTCTACCTTGGGAATCTTTACATATTCACATGATGATGGGTAAACCAAAAAATGTGTGCTTCCCACATCCCTGCTTCCCACAAAGACTCACACATCAGATTTATTGTTAACTAAGAGTACAGTACGTAGGTCATTTGCTTCTTCTAGGCAGAGGTCCTTCAAAGGAGGAAGTTTGGTGCCAGGATTTATCTGTAAATAATTTAAAGATTAAAAGGTAATATCAGCACAGGTTATATGTTTTAATATGAAGGCTGATAGAATATGTTCTCAACTGTTTGAGGTGTGTACGTTCACACACACACACACACACACATACACACACACAATTAGAAACAGGACCCTGGAGCTTGTGGATGTCGTGCCTCTGGGCAGGGCACATCTCTCCAGTTCCCCACAATCTCTATTGCTTTATTCTCAGCTGTTTCACACTATAATTATCAGTTTGGCCCCTGAAAGTATTTGAGTTTATAAATCTATATACATTAGGGAGAACTTATTATCTTTAAGAGTAACTAATTACTAAACAGATTACAAAAAGTGGAGTAAGGCTATCTGAAAATAGGCTAGACAAAGGTCTGCACCAGCAATTTCATTAGCCTGCTGAAGAAGGTTTGACTACACCACCTTCTGAGGTCTTTTACCAACCATATTACAGTTAGATTCCTCTCATCCAAGATACTTGCCATGATCCTTTTAAAATAAAATGGATCCCCTGGCTGGTATGGCTCAGTTGGTTGGGCATCGTCCCATAAACCGAAAAGTTATGGGTTTGATTCTGGTCAGGGCACACGCCTGGGTTGAGGGTTTGGTCCCCATTCGGGTGCACTAATGTTTCTCTCTTACACAGTTGCTTCTTTCCCTCTCTCTCTCTCTCTCTCCCTTCACCTCTCTCTAAAAAATCAATGAGCATATTCTCTGGTGAGGATAAAAATATTAGAAATAATATTTTCTGAATGAATGCACTATAAAGTATATGCATTCTCCTTTATAAAGTATATGGTCTCCTTAACTTTTTTTAAATTATATTTTATTGATTATGCTGTTACAGTTGTTTCAATTTCCCCCTTTGTTCCCCTCCACCCTGCACACCCCCTCCCACCCACATTCACCCCCTTTAGTTCATGTCCATGTGTCATAAGTTCTTTAGCTTCTACATTTCCCACACTATTCTTGCCCTCCCCCTGTCTATTTTCTACCTACCATCTATACTACTTGTTCTATGTACCTTTCCCCCTCTCTCCTCCTCCCACTCCCCTGTTGATAACCCTCCATGTGATCTCCATTTCTGTGTTCCTGCTCCTAGTTTAGCAGTTTGCTTAGTTTGCTTTTGTTTTAGGTCTGGTTGTCAATGCCTGTGAGTTTGCTGTCTTTTTACTGTCCTATTTTTTATCTTCTTTTTCTTAGATAAGTTCCTTTAACATTTCATATAATAAGGGCTTGGTGATGATGAACTCCTTGAACTTATCTGAGAAGCACTTTATCTTCCCTCCCATTCTAAATGACAGCTTTGCTGGATAGAGCAATCTTGGATGCAGGTCCTTGACTTTCATGACTTGGAATACTTCTTTCCAGCTCTTTCTTGCCTGGAAGGCCTCTTCTGAGAAATCAGCTGACAGTCTGATGGGAACTCCTTCGTAGGTGACTGTGCCCTTATCCCTTGCTGCTTCTGGAATCCTCTCCTTCATTTTCATCTTGGCTAATGTAATGATGATGTGCCTTGGTGTGTTCCTCCTTGGGTCCACCTTCTTTGGGACTCTCTGAGCTTCCTGGACTTCCTGGAAGTCTATTTCCTTTGCCAGATTGGGGAAGTTCTCCTTTATTATTTGTTCAAATAAGTGTTCCACTTGTTGCTCTTCTTCTTCCCCTTCTGGTACCCCTACAATTTGGATGTTGGGATGTTTAAGGATGTCCTGGAAGTTCCTAAGCCTCTCCTCATTTTTTTGAATTCTTGTTTCTTCATTCTTTTCTGTTTGGTTGTTTCTTTCTTCCTTCTGGTCCACTCCATTGATTTGAGTCCCAGTTTTCCTCCCATCACTATTGGTTCCCTGTGAGTTTTTCTTCATTTCACTTATTGTAGCCTTCATTTTTTCATCTAATTTGCGACCAAAATCAACCAATTCTGTGAGCTTCCTAATCACCAGTGCTTTGAACTATGCATCTGATAGGTTGGCTATCTCTTGGTTGCTTAGATGAATTAGCTTTGAGGCTTTGATTTGTTCTCCTGTTTGAGCCATTTTTCATTTTGGGGGGTTTGGTTTTTTTTGGGGGGGGTCTGGTCGCAGCTGTTACATAGTGAGGGGCAGAGCCTTAGGTGTTCACAAGGGTGGGGCAACCTGGTTGCTGAGTTGGGATGCTGGATGTGGGAACGGGGTCCAAAAGGGAACAATGGGGCTTGCTCTGTTCTCTCTCAGATTCCAGTCCCTTCAGCCACTTTCCCCAAGTAAATTGGGCCCTTCTGGTGCTGACCTTCATGTGGGTGGGCCTGGGCACACTCCAGGACCCTGTGGGTCTCCCCAACAAACTCTCCTGTGAGGCTGGGACTCCCTCCCAGCACCTCAGCCCCAACAAGTGTTCAATCAGTGACTCTAGGCTTCACTTCCCGATGCTGGGGCCCTGCATCATGCAGTCTGTCTTGCTGCCCGTTTTTTCCTGGTTTATCTGCGCACGAATGTGCGTTTGCAGTCAGCCGCCTTGTGCGCCCCACTTGGTCTGCTCGTTGCCTCCTTGCGTTCAGCGACTGCCGCCTGTGCACCTGGGGTGTGCCAACCGCCAACTGCGTGCCCAGGACCACCAGCCACCGCCTTCTCCCACTGGGACCCCTCTCCGCCAGCTGCCGACTCCAACCCTCTTACCTACTGGTCTGGATGAATTGTTGTTGGACTTCCGTACAATTCAATTTTCTATTTGCTCTGGTTGGGTTTTTTTTTTTTTTTTTGTTCTATATTTTTGTTGTGCTTAATCTTGGTTGTGAGAGGAGACAGTGTGTCCACCTACGCCTCCATCTTGGCTGGAAGTATGGTCTCCTTAACTTTTTAAAAAATTTATGAACAAATACATTTTGTGCCCATTTTCTGACCCATGGCAACATATTTATGATGTGTTCATTGTTGGTTTCTTTGCTCTTTCCTCTCATTTCTCTTAAAGCATTTTTGTATTAATGTTGTGCCAGGTCTTTAAAATTATTCATCAGCAAGATGGGTTTTCTAGGAGCCGTGATTTCTCAAGGGCTTGTATGTGCATTATGGGGGCCTGTTCCTGCACTATGATGGTGATGGCGGCCAGGGGAAGCAGGAGGAAGAACTAAAGTGTTAGCCTAGCTGTTTTTCCTAATTCAAAATATATCTCTAATTCTGTTGTCATGAGAGAGTGTTTCCTGCAGATATGGCTTAGCTATGGGACTCTTCTCATAGCCCTGTCTCCTCTGCTTCTTTGAACCAAACTGGCTCAAGAGGGCTTCCCCTGCCACCTTCCTCACCCCAGCTCATGAGGTCCTGCACACGCCTGGAACAGTTTTGCTTTTGTGCTTCTGAGTTCTCCTATCACCTCAGGAAGTATATTTATATATATTTTATTTGTATGGTGTTTTCTGAGATCTGCCACTACTAGCTCTCTTGTGCTTCTTTTTTTGTGCTTCTTGAGCAACTTGTGGTAACTCTTAAATTTTTTTGAAGTCTGCAGATCGTATCTGTTTCCTAGTTTTGCCTAAAATGGTATTTGTGGGTTTTTAATTTTCCCCATTCTTATTGCTTTTAGTTTCCAGATGAAGTAGAAAATTCTGGCTTATGCGGCAATATCAAAAAGGCCTCAAGATCCTAATTCTTGGCTTCCCATTTCTTTCAGCATTAACATTGAATTGCACTCTATATTGCTTTAAAAATCATAATCAGAAATGCAGTGAAGTCAAACAATATTCTTCTACATTGCATTTTTAAATTCAGTATTACAATTTGATAAATTTTAATTAGATTATAATTAATAAAATGAAAAACTTATACTTCTGTCCTTATCACTAACATAGAACATTGAAAATAACAGAACTCCAAACTGAAAACGCTGTTTCTTTCATATCTTCTCTAAAACTTAAACTAGCTCAGCAAGCTGATTTCAGTAAAACTAATCAGATTCTAGTTAAAAGTATACACAAATGCAAAATCTTATATAGCCAGCCAAAGTTAAGGATGAAGTTCTGATTCCCAAGTTTCTATCTATAAAAATATAAATTATGTTAGGTAGTTACAAAATTGCAATGTAATGGCATCATGATTAAAGAAGAAATTATTCTCATACATGCTGAAATATTAATCAGTGCTCCACTTACCCGACCATAATCATAGAATCCATCACTAATTATGTCACCTGATGACAAGTAGCCAGTCCGGCTGTATTTCAGAGGCAGGTGATAGTTGAGCAATTTGTTATAAGCTACCTCACTGAATTTATTTTTTCGGCTTACTGACAGATTAATTTCTTCAAGGATATCTAAAGCCCTGTTGATAAAAGCAAAAGGTATTATTTGTCTCATATAAACAATCCAACATTAAGTTCTCATCTATCTACTCATCTAAGATCCTGAATGAGACAGAAAAGCTAAAGTCACCCACCCTTGGCAGAGTAATGCTGACAGAGTCATGAAGACAAATCACTCCTTTCTGAGAACACATATGCCTTGTAGTAATTCATACTCAAAGAGTTAAAAAGGGCACTTTCAGAAAAAGTTTCTTCGTGGAAAGCAAAAGTAGTGCTAACCTCCAATTTTTGTAGCTAAGCATGCAGAATAAAAATGTTTAGAAACAGAGTCAACCTGTCTCAAACCTAAAAACCGTCTTTGCTGATAAGCTAAAGGCAACGAACTCATCTGCCGTTGGTGAGAGGAACTGATCTTGGGAGGCTGGCTGAATGAGGAATTCTGATTTGGGCCAGGGAAGAAATATGGATATGGTCCTCAGGGCTCATCCATTGCATCTTAGCCTTGACAGTTGAGAGACAAATAGGATTGTGTGACAATAGTTGAGAAAAATGAAAGAGAAGCATTTCTCAAGACGAAAAAGTGGAAAAGGAAATGTTGAGGATGATTTTGTAAAGGTGGTGAGGGAGACCTTGAGGTGGGGAGGATGAAGTGAGGGCCTGGCTTCCACTAGGCAGTCCCTTCAGAGGTAAGATTCCTGCTGTGACACGCAGCGCCCCTGAGCACTCTGCAGACCTGGGGCAGGGAGGGTGGACTCCGCTTGACCTTCCTTGGGCCTGAAAAGTGTACTTCTTCATCTTCAGCTCTTCATCTGAGCCAGAAACTTGAGACAGCTCCACTCACCCGAACCTGCACAGCTCAGCGGCCGTCAGCTCGTCACTGGCACAGACCATCACCGCCCAGCTGGCGTGCCTCCTGACCTCGTCGTTCTTGGAGCACAGGAGCTCTACGAGCGGCTCCAACGCACCTGAATTTCTTAACTGAAGATAGAAACCAACATTTTCCACGTTAGGAGTCCTGCATGTAAGCATTATGCCTTTCAAAAAAATCCTATTATTTGATTGTTTTAAAGGTTGTAACTATGTAAAAACATTTTAGGATGTGTCCCTATTTAGATTTATTGAATTCAGGGGAAAGATCATTTGCAAACCCTGATAGACAGGAGCCAATTTTCTGCTCAAAGTCAAGAGGCCACAGTAAAGAAATTGAAGGAGGTCGCAGTGATTTTGCACATGGCGGTGCCAGGGGAAAGAGCCGTCTCCTCACTGCCCACCAGTGGGATGCCCTGTACTTATTCACTCAGCTCCTCAACACTGAATGTCCATTTGGCCCCAAGGTAGACAGAAGATGGTTCCCCAAAGTTGCCCTCATTCCTGGAAGAGATTTTGCAAATGTGATTAAGTTAAGGAGTTGAGATGGGAAGATTGTTCTGGATTATGGGGT
>PVKU01015776.1:0-16970 GCA_004027475.1 Anoura caudifer | reverse complement strand
ACCATTACCTGTTCGCTGGTCGTTAACCATGCATGTGAAGGGAAAGCGTGAAGAGTTCTTAACGAAACCTTTCGGCCTCAACTCCTGGCAGGAGTTTTTACAATAGCCAATACTCGAACAAATGTGGAATTTTAAGAAATAGATTTTGGATTTTGGGAACCTGTCTTGCCCCATGTTGGTCAAGCAACTTTCTGAACTTTTGAATCAGTAGAGCAGGGGATCGCTCCTTCCTCCGTTGGGTGTGCATGCCACCTTTCGATACCAGAGAGGAGACCGGGGTGGGGGGAGGGTGCCGTGGTGATGTGGGATGAACCCGAGACAGACATCTGTTTGGAAGACTCAGGCTCCTTTCTCGTTTCCCCAAAGCACCTCATCAAGGTTAAATAAGAGAATGTTTGGCTTCCACTTTTATATATCGAACTCTGAAAACCATCCCAAACTATGCAATCATGTTTTCTTGATAACTCCGGGCCAAGTGTGGATCAGGTGTCTCTGCTTTCTCTGGCCTGGTTGACTGCAATAATCAAGTTCAACACTTAATTGTCAGGTTTCCCCTTGCCTTTGTGTGGTTTAGACAGAGTTTCAGAAAGCTTGTAAAGGCCCGGCCATAAATAAAACAAGATTGCGCACAGGGGCTTGGAAATGCAACATTTACAAAAGCCCCAGATGCGGAGCAGAGGGAATTCAGAGTGAAATATTTAATTACTTCATCATTGAAAACTAATTACCAATCGGGGAGTGTTTTCATTTGTGGAACATAGATTGATTAGCAGGATCACCAAACTTCTAGTTTCCTTACTACTGATTACATCTTTCAGAGAAGAAAAATGGGTTAGCTCTAACAAGCTCAACGCAAACTGGAGACAAGCGGGTTGCTCAGAGTGATTGCACAGAATTAGTGTTATTCAATAGGCAAAGGGGTATTGAGTTCAGATTTTTTCCCTGATAGACTATTAGAGATAAATTTTACATTTGGGAGTTACTCTTTAGGCAGGGTTGTGTTTTTCATTCCGGAAGTTAATTTGTTTGTAACACAAAATATTTCAATCAATGTTATACACGTTCAGTGACCTGGAGCCCTGAGGTGAAGGGTTGTCCCAGATACGGGACATAGATATATTGTTTAAAGACCCAGTTTGGGAAATCAGGACCTCTGTAGGAACTTTTTAACACCAAAATATAAAAGCCGAGGCTCATGTTGGAACCCTGGGATCTACGGGATGCAGATTCTGTTGGGGCAGAACTTTTCTGGGAGGTGTTTTGGAGAATGGAGGGGCATTGTTTTGTTTGGCTTCCCTATTCCCAGGCTTGCTTCTCCTTCTCAAGGTACCTCCAAATCACACTGCTGTCCAGGCGGCCAGTCAGCTTCTTCTCTCTTGCCTTTCCCTTGTTCGGTTTCTGGAGGGAATCTGCTGTTGGTCATTTCCCCTTGAGAATGGATTTAAGTCAGCATGTCCCCTGACCTTAAGCCAGAAAATCATTTCGGCACCCATCAGCAGGTGGGCTGTGGTTGCTGAGTCGATGCTGCACAGACAGACACGTTGTCCCCGTTGGGGTGGCGGTTCTTGCTGTGGGTGGCATCCTGACCCAGGAACGAGCAGGAGACCTGGGTCTCAGTTCTGGGTCTGCCACCTCCTATGAGTACCGGGTCTACTAATTGATTGTTTGTGTTTATTCCTCACATATGAGGATCATATGGAATAAGGAATGTGAAAGCAAGGGTGTGGGAAGGCTTAACGTATTGTTCAGTTTAAAATGATTGCTTCCATTGCACTGGCCCCTAAGAACGATCGTTTGGATGCTTCAAGTGGTGCCTTAGCACAAGGCTTATCCTGGCCTGCCCAGTCTCACTCTGCACTGGAATTGGTGTTTCTATTTTGAGATGGAACAAGCTTATAAACTCTTGTTTGTGAGCCAGCATGGCCTTCTTCCAGGCGAGTGCATTCTCCTCTGGGCTCGAGGCTGTGCCAAGACTTCCCGGAGTAGACAGCGTCCTCTGATTGGGGCGCTTGGTCTGGGGGCAAGGACAAGGGTGATTTTGGAACCACTTGCCTCTGACCCCTCATACCCGCTGGGTCACCGGATTTCCCGGGGTGGGCTGGGACGGCCCAGGGGAGGGATGGACCGTGCGTGCTGTACGCACGAGTAGAATCCCCATCGTCTTGAGGAAGGAGTTTAAACTTGCGGGTTTCACACGTTACTGAGATTATTACTATTTAGGACTGACTTGAAAATTAATGGGAGTTCCGTTAAGGGGCTCCAGAGGGGCAGCTGTGGAGGAGCAGACAGGGCCAGAGGTCTGGGCGTGTTCCCTGAATGTACCTGTCCCTGAATGTATGTGACCCCGGCAAGGTGCAGGTTTCTCCCTGACATTCCAGGCTAATGCTAACACGAAAATGTTTAAAGGAGACAAAACCGGAAGGCAAATAATAGAAAATAGAAATTTTAGAAATTAAGGGCAGACTCAAGGGTTCTTACAGGGAGGAAAGACTTGACGTTTAGAACGATAAGTGAGAGGTTGGAATAGTTAAAATAGCATTGTTAATTATTATACAAAGAGAGATAAAAGAGGTTTAATGGAGAATAACTTCAAAGTTAAAAAATTCTGGCAAGATCTAAAAGAAGTAAACAAATATTAGGAGATTTAGACAAACAACATAGAAAGGAAAACTAAAGAGCTGAGGGACAAAAAAA
Source organism: Anoura caudifer (assembly GCA_004027475.1). Classification (NCBI taxonomy): domain Eukaryota; kingdom Metazoa; phylum Chordata; class Mammalia; order Chiroptera; family Phyllostomidae; genus Anoura; species Anoura caudifer. The sequence goes on along the minus strand of PVKU01015776.1, from coordinate 14,276 downwards.
TGAATGGAAAATTAGAGAGTAAAAGTTTAGCCAGATGGTCAAACATGTAAGCGACATTCAAGCTCTAATGACTGAAAATAAAGTTACCCAGAAATAAGTGAAAAAGAGGCAAAATAAAAACTTTCAAAAAGTGTCAAAGGCTTCAAGTGGAAACAATAAAAGGGACAAACTCACTCACTTTCTAAAAGCCTAATACAGAGGCCAAGCACTTTTTCATGGTGAAAGGCGACTGGATTCCAGCAGCATCCTGGGCATTTATTTCCTGGTTATTATAGCGCCTCGTAAAGGGGGTTCTCAAATAAAATTTCTTTGGGAACTTTGGGATTAAGGAGCAATAGCCCATCCCCCCATTTTTGGTGTAGACATTTTTAACTTTCTTAGGCTTCTGTAAAAACACATCGGAATGAGTTCCATAGAAGACTGGCCCCCCAAACCTTAGTTTCTAGAAATCTGGGACCCACCGGAAGGTGGGAGGGGGTAGAGAGACACAGTGTGCTTGGTCCTCAGCTCCAGAGAGGCAAGGACAGCTTAGCGATGCTGTCCGTTCTTGAGGACTTGTTTTTGGCCTGGCAGCGGAGCTGGACCATTCACAGAGGATGGTCTCATTGAGTCTTTACAACATCCTGAGACGGGTCTGTGGCCACCCCAGCGTTGCGGGTATGGAGGTTTAGCCAGCTCTGCTAAACCGTTCATCTGTGGCCCCCTGCTTGCAGCCCAGGCCCTTGAACCCCAGAGCCGTGCTAACCGCGCTCTGCCCACCTCCTTCCGTGGGCACCGACCGCCCCATCCTGTCCAAAGAGTGAGACAACTGCCTGTCTTTGAAAGCAGCAGTTTGTGTTGCTCTTCCTCCCTCCTCATCGGCTCCCAGGGGACGGTAACACGTGCACATGTCAAAGGCTGTTAGGACACATCAACCGGCGGTGACGAGTTGCCAAGGTGCCCCATGCCCATGGCATGTGCTGGCTGGGGAGGACTTGCAGGGACTGTAGACTCTGGGAGGACAAGGACATGCTTTCCCTGCTTCTCTCTGGATCACCTTGAGCTTGGCCCCTCATAGCCCCAGCCTTTCAACACGTAAAAGGGGGATTTGATTTTGCATTTTCTAATTAGGTCTAAGGGACAAATCACAGACATTGTAGGTGCCCCCAAACTGGTGTTCATCACTTTTCCTTCTTTTCTGCCTTATTGAACCGCTCCTCGGGAGCACAGGGAAGAAGTCTGTGCTGGGACTTCTGCATCCTTCGGGTGAGCTCTTTATTGGGGCCACAGGCACAGAGCAGAGGGGCAGGGGACACCCTGTGTGGCATGGGGGCTGCTTCCTCTGCCCTGGACTTCTTACCAGGGGAATTCCTCCTTTGATTAAGGTCCTGTTTCTAGGACACTGAGAATAACCAGCAACCTGTGATTAGGAAGGAATCACATTAACTTAGGCCTCTGACACTTGACCTTGGGGTGGCTCCTGACATAGGCAAGAGGACCCTGATTCTTGGGAAATAAGGGGAGACAGTGGAGGTGGGCGAGGGGGAGAAGAGACCCGATGGTGGAGGAGGCACGGGTGTGTCCGTGCCTGCCTATGGTGGGCTGTATTTTGTTTACCTCTGTAAACAAACTATAGAGGTAATCTGGTTCAGGGCCAGACATGGGAAGGGTGCTCTAGAAATTGAGTGGACATTCTGCCTACAGAAGGAAGCTTCTGGCATCAAGGGAGGTACATGAGTCACTAGGAGAGCCTGGGTCAAAAATGAGAAGGCAGAGCAGGAGTTGAGCAGGAGCAGGCTGGATGCCTGTGCCCTGCGTGGTGGAAGATGCCAGCATGGGCCAGACCCTCCCCACCCTTAGGGAGCTTCCCAGGCAGCTGGGGGAAGATATGTTACATGGTAAACAAGGAGTGTGGGTTAAAAGTATGTGTTTTGACATCACCAGTAATGGGAAAAATAGATCTCATATGCTTCCTGATAAGACGCACGGAGAAGGACACATTATCACTTTCGAGGTATGCTGGCCAAAAATGCACAACCTGAATCTAATCAGGGAAAACATCAGCAAAGCCCAAACTTGGTTGTCTTCAAAAATGGGAAGACCACGCAACGTGTGATCCTGGATGGGGTCTGGAAAATTAAATAAAATAAGTCGGCAGCAACCACAAAGCTGTTGCTATCAAAGGCACTCCTGCGATTATTAGCCAAAAGTGCTCTGTAGATTTGATAATAAAACTGTATCAATGTTAATTTCCCATTTTAACAACTTCATTGTGATTAAGAGGATGTCCTTGCCTAAAGGAAATACGCAGGGATTTTTAGACATCGAGGGTCCTCATGTCTACAACTTACTCTCAGAGGGCTTAGAAAAAGGTAAGTACGTGTGAGTATGTGTGGGAGAGAGTATGTTTGCAGAGAGAGGGAGAGAATGAAATGCTAAAGCAAATGTGCTAAAGTGTTAACATTTGGGGAATCTAGGTGAAAAATGTGTAGGAATTCTTTGTGTGATTTTTGCAGCTTTTCTGTAAGGCTGAAATTGTTTCAAACTACAGAGTTTAAAAACGCTCGCGTATGTGAATATGTGTGCCTATCCCAGCAAGCCCGAGAAGCAGTGTAGCCCAGTGGTTAGGGAAACAGGCTCCGGAGCCAGAATTCCTGGGCCCAAACCCTGGCCGTAGGCCTTGCGAGCTGTGTTGTCCTTTGCTGGCGCGATCTGAGCCTGCGCACTATGGTACGTTGCTGGTGCCGATGTTGGCTGGTAGTGAGGGTTAAACAAGTCAAAACCTGTGATAAGCTTAGGACAGCACAAGCCTGTGGCAAGTGTGAAATAAATGCCAGTTCTTTCCATGTAGCATAGAGCCATATGTAATCGCTAGGAGTTACTTAGTTACAAGGCACATAGGATATACATTTGTGGAACTGCCAACTTCAGGAACACTTGGGGGGGGGGTTAAAATAATTTGCATATTTAATCATTACAGCAATCCCATAATAAAGTGTAATAGCAAGAAATATCGCCCCATTGTGTCCATCTGTAAACCGAGGCCAAGGGAAAGCAGGAAACTGACCTAAAGCCCCCCACCTGCCACGTGTCCTGACAACTGATCCTAGAGGACATTGTTCCTGCAGGTGTGGCCGTGTCAGTGTCGTCCCTCTGCCCTCTTCGACACTCTGTGAGTGAGGAATTTCCTGGGACAAGGTGCATCCGTCATCCATGTGGTTATCCAGTTCAAGTGCTGCCGTGTGTATGGGCAGGGGGTGGGGTTTCTCCCAGCAATTACTGACCAGGTTGCTTGAACCAGATGCCAGGAAAGAGGTGGCCAGTCGCTAGTCCAGAGGCTGAAAAGTCACCCCCTAGGTGCTTTCTAAGGGGCCTGGGAATACAAATCAGGGGAACCTCAGTCTAACATGTCACATGCTCTGCCCTTGTCACCATCCGTGAGTGCATGAGTTGTAGCTGAACCTGGGCATTCTGGAAGCTATAGCTTCTATTTGGAAGGAGCCTTAAGAATTCCTTGGAGTGCTACCATGACCTCTGTTCTGATACAAACACAACAAACTAAAGACAAAAAAAGCAACAGGCGTTTTCTGTGAAACAGCCGTCATCTGCACTTCAGAGAGCCTGGACACTGGATTCCTGCCTCTGCAGGTCCGGGGTCTTCAATGAGGCCTCGGCCGACAGATGTTATTACTATAAACCAACCTCTGGCAGCCTGGGTGGAAAGGGAAGCACCTCTCAATTTGTCAGGGATAATAATAACTTCCCTGTATTTGCTCACTGCTTCATAATTTGCTCAGCTTTGTATTAGATGTTTTTATTGATTCTCTCGACAAGACTTTGGGGTGGTTGGAGTAAAGGGTGCAATTTCCATCAAGTCGATGATAAACCCAGGGGCTCATGGAGGCTAAACAAACAACCCACCAGCCAGGACCCCTGGGTCTGGATTCAAGCTGCTCAGTCCACTGTCTGTCTAATCCTTACCTTCCTATTTTGGGGGTTATTTTATTTTATTTTTGACATTGCTCTTTGTTAATTATGTACACGTTTACTCACCACCACTTATCCATTCCAGGCAGCCCGTCCTGCTATCCTTTCAAGCGTTTCTGGGTTTTCTCACCAGCTGTAGGTCTGCAAGTGCTCAGGGGATGTGGAATCCCTCAACTAGTTGCTTGAAAAGAAGGAGAATTGTGAGAACAAATCTGTTGCCAATATGACCACAAAAGGCATGATAAAGCCCAATAGATACGGTGCTGATGTTAACTCTGGTTTACGTTTTTGGGGAAAAAAGCCTTCTTCATTGCATGCTTAGCTAAGAGTTGAACACGTACGCACTCATTTATTCAGTGGCCATGAGCATCACGCTGGTGCTGAGGTTGTCCGTCCTGCCTCCTCAGCCAGGTGAGGGGCTGCACGTTGGAAGCCGGTCTCAGCATGGAGCTTAAAGACTTGAATTCTAGGCCTCTCTTCACTGTGACTTTTTAAGATCTGTGAATAATACTTGCATTTTCTACCTCATTATGACAAGAAAATAAGATTTATCTAAAGGTCTTTTGTGGATTGCACAACATTCCTCAAATGTAAGATGGTGTTTATGGTGATGATAATGCCAAAGACCAATGGAAAGGGTTTCTGAGGGTTGCTACTTCTGTCATGCTTCCTGTGTTTTGAGTAGGTGAGAAGAAGAATTAACTCAATGAATGGGACAGTAAATAACCTATGTATAAATACGAGAATGCATGAACTGGAAGGAATTGTAAGCTACCCTTTCATGGTATTTTTACTGAATCAAGAACTTTACTCCCAGACACATTAGCAGGAGCTAAAAGGACATGTCTATATGTTCTTAAAGCTAATCTCTAGAAAGCCTTCTACTCCTAGGCATCCTTTAAAACTCAGCTGAGCTGTCACCACTTCCAGGAAGCCTTCTTAGACTCACCAGCTCTCCTCAGCCGGGCTGGATAAAATGGCCCTTGTCTGCTGCCAAAGCACATGGGCTGATTTCTCCTGCATGTATCACATTGTACTCACCTGCACTCTCCCAGCCTGGATCCTGTCTTACTCATCTTTGCATCCTGAATGTCCAGCATGGTTCGTGGCATACCTCTGGACGTGGTTCCTGAATGAATGGCCAAACATTTACCAATTCAAACCAGGCTTGGCTTGTAAACACAATGAGGATTGAGGTCAGGGAAATGTGGTTCATTTTTGCTATAAAGTGCTTACATATTGCACACAAAACCACAGTGCTTCACGATTTTTTTTAACCTCTTATGTGATTATCCCCACAAAAACCCTGGGGGCTAGAAAGGGCTATAATGGCCTTGGGAGTTTTGAGCCGTTTAATATTTTCTTTACATCCAACTTGGACTATTTTCATTATGAAAGGGATGACGGATTTCACGTAAGGCAGGAAGAATCAGAAGATGGCCCTTTCTCCAGAAAGTCTGCAGAAACCATGCCTGGCCTTTAGGGGCTCCACTGGTATATGGAACATAAGGAGTCCGTACGATACGGGCAAATGTGCGCATTTTTTAAAAGATTAAACGTGATATAGTCCTGGAACTGAGCATGGGAGATTGGGGCCCTGGGTATTATGCTTTCCCTTGCTACAGGGGATGGAAAGAATATTGTTTCTCCTTAAAATGATTTATTTAAATGGGTAGGCTAGAATTCTACTTAAAACTCAGTGTCTGAATGCACCTGCTTAAGTCAGCTTCTTGTTCTCCCAGGTATTTAGGCATTGAATTTTCCCCATTAGGGAAGTGATTGACACCGTGCTCCTTACAATAACACACGATTATAACTCTGCAAATGGCAATTACATTCAATGGAAACCAGATGTTGCACGGAATTTGACTCTCTCGGTTTCTTGGTGAAGTAGATGAATTTGTAAAGTAGAAAACCACAATCATTACTCAGATGGACTGTACATGAATTAATGACATAATATCTAAATCATATATGGTTGAAAATAATGATTAACTTAAACTATCAAGATAAGCTAATGAAAAACAGACTCTTAAAAAATTAGAGATATGTTTTCTTCAATATATACTTTATCAGTATGCTAATAACAAAACCAGACTTGTTTTTATGTCTCTTCAGCCCCAAGTAAAAAAAAAAAAAAAAAAAAAAAAATTCAAAAGGAAACTCTTTGCAATGGTGAACGGTAAGGAGAAAAGTGAACAACTACGATAGTTTTTCTTGGCTGGTGAATTTTGAGAGTGTCTGAAATCAATCTTTAAAAAAATATATTGTTGTTAGGGACAGTTAGCAATGTTTTATGCTGAATTATACAGAACAGTACATTTTTAAGGACATATTTGACATGCACGGTATCAACTTTATATGCCTGTGCAAAGTATAAACTCTCCAATGCAACCTTTTTTCCATCCTCATCTCCCTCCAGAGACTGTATGCAAATGAGTGTGTACATGCATGCGCGTGCACACGCATGCACACACACACCAATGATGCCTCGGGCCAGGAAGGCAAATCAGCAGTCTATTGAGACCTGCACTGCCCCTTGAAATTCTCAGCCTTCAGTTAGCAACCTCCTAAGTGGTTAAGTTTGCAAACCTTGGCCCATCATTTCCACTGTCATGAATTCTCAATGACATCATCACTGTAAAATTAGGAACTCTCTTTCTTTTCCTGCAGATGTGAGAGTTTGACATTGCATTCCATGGTCCCGTGCCACATTTCATCAGCGTTTTTCCTTTGCTTTCTCCAAAGCCTGTGGCCGCATGTGGCGTGTAGATTGCCAGTGCTGTTTGGGATCTCATATCAAATGCTGCTACCTAATCCCAGGCGGCCTTCCACAAGCCCACACCTGCAGCTCATTGAATCCTCCTGGAGTACAAAGGGCTGATTTACAGCACGAAGGATCCAGGCACTGGTTGCAGCTGGGGCTCCAGCAGGAAAAGGAAGTTGTTCATCTTCTTGTGTGCATTTCATTAACAATAGTGTACCCGATATGTAGCTTATAGAATAATTTCAAATCACTGACACAGAGCATTATGGCATTTGGCACTGCTAGGAAAAATACTTCGGGATGGGCAAATTACACCTGAGCGTGAGGTTTCCATGCGACCCGCTGGAACTGCACGCTGATTTATACCAGGTGGGTTGACCTAGCGATATTTTCTGATTCCTGGGGCATTTTCCAATTCCTCATTTCTTTCTCTTTGTCTTTGAAGCAGTCCTGGGGTAGAATTGGGATATCCTGAGCCCTCCGTTCTTTCCAACCAAGAGTTTAGATGAACCTGCTCGAGCGTGGTGTTTTGAGGCCAACCACCTGAGGGTACGTCCGTGTTGTTGATGAGCTGGGAATGTCATAGCCAAATGTGAGAAATAGGGTGTCCCTTTCTCCTTTGAGTTTCAACAGTCACAGAAATGAGGGAGTCCCACTGTGACACCAGATGGCAGAGCTGGCTTGTTGGGACTAAAGGTGATAAAAGACCAGGGTTGGTAGGGGTGGCTCATACCTGCTTCTATCTCCACAGGGGGCTGTGCACCCATTTCACTACTGACTTAGTTTTACCCGAGAGGAGACTTCATGGTGGAAATGCCTTGGGGGTGATGATGATGAGTGCAGATGAAGAAGGAGATAAGGAAGTGACAGGCAGGAAGAAGCTGACCATCCCCTGGCTGAGGTTCCCATAGCCCGCAGGCAGCCTCCCCGCTTGTCCCCTTGGGGCCCAGCATGGCCCCTGTGTCGAAGGCTCCAGGTGCTCTGCCTTTCCAGATCTTTCCTGGGAGTATCCTGCAGGTCCCAGCTGAAGGATTTTTTTTTTTTTTTTTTTTTTAATGGAAGTAGAAAGCCTTGGAACCTCAAAACAAAAACGCTTCGAGAGCTATGTCTCTCTCTGGGTTTGGGGCCAAGCCCCTCTTAGGAGAGACAGCAGCGATGCTCAGGATTAACATGCCAAAGCTTCTGATTAGTTTATCGTGGACATTGTAACTTTGACTGTTTTATGAAGAAAGACAAAATCAATAAAACTCGCCATCCTCGAGGGAAAGGAAGCAGGGGAGGAAAAGCAAATTTCTTTTCACTTTGTAATGGTAAACAAACTCGGCTCAGAGCAGCATCTGATGTGGCCGCACGGAGCCTGGTTTCCAGTTTCTCTTGATGTGTCAAATGTATCCCTTATGTGAATCGTGGTTTAAAAATACTTTTACTCAGTGGGTTCGGGAAATCAATAAGCTTTTATGATTCTTTCCTTGCTTCACATAATTTCTGATTTCAAAAGAGACCCTGGGTATTCCTTAAAGATGTTTATATATTATGCATTTTAAAAACCAACAATTCTTGCAAGGGCTCCTCAAGCATTGTCGTTGGGGTGAGGTTTTCCTGCCCCCCCCCCAAGCTAGTCTGTCGTTTTCTTTCTTTCTTTCTTTCTTTCTTTCTTTCTTTCTTTCTTTCTTTCTTTCTTTCTTTCTTTCTTTCTTTCTTTCTTTCCTTCTTTCTTTAACATAATGCTAATGATTACAGGGCTTACACATAAATTGAAGCCGGATTTATAAAATGCAATATAAAAATCCTTGGGAAGGAAGATAAATATAACAAGCTATGAAACTGCGTTAGCCTCTTCCAGCGTTGGAATGACTACAAAAGAGGGAATTAATGACCGGGATGTGTGATGCTGCCCAGGTTAGGGGCTTTGGCTCCCAGGCAAGCTGCCTTAAGACAAGCTGTCCTGCATTCCTTGATTTCTCTGAAATACAAATCTAATTGCAGATTGGAACATATCCATTCGCTTAGTCTGTAAAAATAATTTTCCCTGAATATTTACCCAAAGCGCATTATTGCTTATACAGTTGTGAAAAGCATTTAGCACTTTATAATCCCGTATTTGCTCCTATGTGGGCCTGGGAGCGTACTCCCCTTACAAAATTCACAAATGCCTAGAAGGCTCACAATTTTTACAAAGTGTTCCTCGTGGAAAACATCTGGAAGTTTTCCAGCATGGCATTCCAGATGTTATGATTTTAGCAGTCACCAAAGTGCACCGCGCGCCGTGCGAGTGTGCGCGTGTGTTTTTCCTGGGTCTACAGACTACATCGCTTACCCGTGCCCGGCTCTCTTTGCTCTACCTCTGGAACGTTTTAAGTTTGAATTATTTAATATTTCACTTCTGGACAACTCTGCTTTCAGGGCAATTACACATCTGTAAGGAGGGGAGTATGGTGTAGACTACTGTAACCAAATATGCACCGGGAGAAGGGATTTTTAATTGGTATTTTAAAATTGATTTTTCTCTCTGTTGGGTTAGAAAGAAGAATAAACACTGGGAGAGTGAGCCCTGCATGCATGGCCTGTATCAGGAGAGTTGCTCTCCTGCAAATTATACTTTGCAGAGAAGCAGCATCCTTACCCCCCATCCTCCCTCGCAGCAGCTGCAGGGTCGGGAGATGAGCCGACATGAGACGGTTCTCTTTTCAAACTACAAAGTGCTCCTTGGCTCCCAAGCAAGCCGCCTTAAGACAGGCTGTCCTGCATTCTCTGATTTCTCTGAAACACAAATCTTGCCTGGGGAGAAATTCAGGAGAGAACAAGATCCAAGTCACTGCTCCTGGATTTTTCTCTTCTCCCTGTCCTCTTTCCCTCTGGCCTTCTAGATGGGGGTCTTTGCTGGAATGACCAGCCCCCATGCTGATGTAACAGCCCATGGAAGTTCAGATGACAGCCAGGCCTCTGTTCTCAGAACCAGCTCCTTGTGAGTGCTGCCTCGTGACAGGTCTCCTTCAGGACCAGGGCAGAGGAAGGCGACAGGAGGAGGGGGAGAAGGGAAGATCTGGCCACGGCTAGAATGGGAATGATCCACGGTTCATGGAGTCCTGGGTTTTCCAGCCACGAGCAATGACTTTCATCCCATGCGGAGACTACTGAACGGGATCCAACCAGACTCATAAAAACCTCCTTCGAACTAAACTGTTTCTTGAGCATCACTTTGAACCAATCTTGTTCTGTATTGCAAGTTACTTTGAGGGGAGTAGGGAGGACATACTGGCAAGGAAAACAGCCTAAGCAAAGGGTGGATGGTGGTGACGATGTGATGTGTGTGGGGAGCAGTGGTTGGTCTCACTGGCTGGAGCAGCAGAGGGGTGGGGAGTGGTGGGGAGAGCCAAGCAGGGGAGTTCAGGTTGCTCTTGTGGACTTGGGAGAAAGGGTGATGTGAGAAACTGGGTCTTTGAGGAAATGTCTTCTGAGGCAAGAGGGCTGACAGGGGTGGGGAGGGCAGTTTGCTCCTTCAGATCTAATTCCATTCAGCCTCCAACCACTGAGCACTCGCTCTGAGCAGGATGGAGGGTCTGCAGGTGAGAAGGTGGCCCTGAGCCTGGAGAAGCAGTGTGCGGTGCCTTCCAAGATCCCTGGGGGCCTCCTCACTCCTTCGGGCTGCGGGGGAGACACAGAGCAGCAGTGCCACCACTGCCCTGAGGCTGTGGTCACCTTTGCATGGTGGGCGTGGCCATCAGGAGGCTGATATGAGAATGACCAAGGCCATCCTGTTTTTTCATCCCCACTGCTGGGACAGGTGTTAGCTCTAGTCATTTGTCCCAGGGAAGCCCTAAGGGGTCCTGCATGGCCTTGGGGAAGTCAGAATCAGGTCCCCTTCAGATGAAGAGGTCCTGTTGCCTGAGAAGGGCCTGAGCTGCTCCTGCCTTACCTCCCGTCAGCGTCAGCTCTTGGGCTCGGCTCTCACCGTTGACCCACACAGAAGTTGCTCCTCTACACTGTCCTGGCTCTGGTGTCCCAGGCATCCTGGTCAAAGGGTGTTCCTGGCTTTGTGTCCAATCACCTTAGAGAGGTCGTGGTGACCTTCCCTCTCCTTCCCCCAGGGCTGCCACCATCCAGAGCCTGGTTAAGAGCTGGCTTCTGGGTCAGCCCTGACACCTGGGAGGCCTGTCACACTGCTCTCCGATCACAACAGTGGGGTCTTGCCTTGAGGGGTGTGTATGCTCCTTCTGAGGGTACCAAGGAAGTGCAGACACGTTAACACTTAAAGCCCGAACCCTCTCTGCGTCCACAGCCTTGTTTGCCAGGGTGCCCGGGAAGTGGTTACTGGTGACTGGCTCCAGGAAGCCAGGGGGCAGTGTGACACAGTGGGAAGAGCACAGCATCAAGTCTGAGATTGCTTCTATTCTGGATCCATGGTCAACTGCATTTTCATTTGTGATATATCTCAGTGTTCTCATCTGTAAGATGGGGACAGTAATTCTTGACTCTTAGAGTTCTATAAAAGCTTAGGGCTGTGTTTGGTGTATATTGCTTGTTAAAATATTTGTTCCTTCTGCCTCAGGTACATGAGGAGTCATCATCCATAATGAAACAAATGTCATTTATGTCCTGCATAAGTGGTGACCCTTAGAAACATCGCACATTTGTGCTTCCTCCTTCTCTCTGGGTTTCTACTCCTCTGCTCTCCTAGGTCACCTGCACTTCTCCAACCCTCATGGGTCTCCTCCCAGGCCATGTCCCCCACTCCTGTTTGGATGTTTATGGCATCCCTTTGCTGTCCATGACATTCGCCTCCTTGCTCAGGGCCGATCCCACTCTGCCATGATATGAACAGGCTGGCAAAGGCTCCCAGCCCAGCCTCCATTTCAGCTCTGCCCTCTTGGATGCCACACACTTTTAGCTTAATAATGTCACAGACATTGGATGTTTAGCTTGTCTGTTTCTCTCTCTCTCTTTCTCTGTAACTGTCTTGCTCGTTCTCTCTCTCTCTCTCTCTCTCTCTCACACACACACACACACACACACACACACACACGAAATCCAACCAGTTAACAGGTGAATTTAATTTACTTCCTGTGAATTTTTCAAAACCAGGCCAGTTCTCATAGACTCTCTCCCAGTCTATTTAAATAAAACCCCCGGATTCTACACCTCTCCAATCTACCCACACCCCTCAGTGAGAGATGTGATTTTTTTAAAAAACCACGTTGGACCATGTCACTAACTAACTCAAAAACCTTCACTTTATCCCCATTGCTTCCATGTTAAGCTCAAGTGACTTAGCTTGGCATCTCAGGTACTTAGTATTTAGGTCTTAATCTCTCCAACTTCATGTCCCACCGTCCCTCCCTCTCTTTCTTCTTCCTCTGTCTGTACTTTGCAGTGACACTGTGTACTTCAAACCCTTTGCATATGCTGTTCCTTCAGCTCCCAGTGGCTCTTCGTCACCCATCCTTTAACACCCAGCCCAACTTCCCTGCTTTTGCTTAGGCAGAATGAGAGCTACAGCATCTGTGCATTCATCTGTTGTAGCACTTAACGCCCTGCATTATTGGTTTTCGTCTGCCACCTCAGTGTGCACCACCAGGCTTGGAATATCTTAGGGCAAGGAATCCATTTGAACAAGTGAGCAGAACCTCTGCAACAGGTGGCTGAGCAGCCATGAACACTGTGGTCACCAAGGTCAGGGTGCCATGCATGGGTCCACACCCAGGCTCCGAGGAGGTAATCACAGGGAAACTCTGAAACTCCTCAGGGAGGAGCTTAGGTCCAGACAGGGGTGCAACATGGAGGGTAAAAAGTTCTCCTCATCTTCTTGCATAAGTTTCAGTTGGAACTTTCCATCTACAAAATCCTGTTCTCTGGGTGATTAAAAAGCTCTTCCCATTATAGGCGGTTAGCTGACAATAAATACAAACTGGAAATGTTGAATTGTATACGGCATGTTGATATTACTTTGACATTGATAGTATCTTGAAACAAGGTTTAAGTAAAGATGATTGCATGTCTTTTGTGTCTATTGCATTCCATTTAGGCAATTTCAAGAGTTTTAACGACCAAATTCAATTCTATTCCTGTACTCTTTTTCTGAGTTAAAAGAGCTACAGTGCTCATATGAGAGCCAAATGAATCTGTGATGTATAGATTAAGGCACAGTTAATACTCAAACAGCATCAGAGACCTCAACCAGTGGTTTGACAAAATCCCTTCAGGTGTTAGGTGAGGGGGTGGGGGGTCTGGTGGGACTTTACTTTGAATTTCTTTACCTGGTCATGCCAGGAACCCTACACTGTGTACTGAACAGCTGGAGCACATACATGGAGTCTGAAGCATCAGTATCCAGCACAGACCAATGGAAAACTTGACTCCTCCAACATGTCAACACTCAAGGGCACTTAACCAAGATGGCAATTCTGGAATTGACTGGGGTTGATAATCTGCCACATGTAGAATATTACAACACCTCTTACAGCATCAGACTCTGATTCACTGTGATCTGAGGCCACACACATATTGGGTGGCACTTTGAGACACTTGATAAACTCTAGGTATCTGATAGTAAATTATTCACCTTCAAATTTAAGGATGAGTAAGCACTTCCAAATTATACTGCGAGATGGGTCAGGGTCTTCAAAAATGGAACCTATAAACTTATGGAAAATAACTCTGATGTGTCTAGTAGGTCACTTTAACTTGTTCTGTCCTCTAAGACTAGACATATAGATTTAGGTGTAGATATTGATGTATATGTCCGTATAGATATAGATGTAGATATAAAAGCTGATATATATATCATATATACACACACATATGCTGATATTCAACAGATGATTATAAAGCTGAATAGTAATTCTCAAAATTGAATCAATAGCCTCAGAACATCTTTCTTATTTCTTTCTCTTCCAAGCTGTTGCTGTGCCACGTGGCTTGTCTGTGAACCCCCTGTGTATTAAGTTATACTCTCCTTGAGCTGTTTGTCTTTTCCCAGAGCCTCACCTTTTGGGTATATATCTAGCACCTTTTAAGTGTAGGTCATGGGACTGAGGGTCCATGGAGTGCATTATAAAAGTTGTAGAGCCCTACAGGCTCACCTCCCAGGGTAGCAAAGGCAGTGCACACCTAGGGGTCAGCTGGGAATTTGTGCTGACCCCCAGGTTGGAAATTCTAGGTTGCAGAAGTCCAACTGCCTCTTCAACTTGGCTGTGAACTCCAAGGGACTTCCCCCCTCCCCAAACTTGTGTTCTATTCTGCCTTCTAGTCTTCTGCTTCCTGGTATGAAAACTTTGCTCTGCAATTTTAATAGATGATAGTGTGATTCTTTTTTTAATTATATTTTATTGATTATGCTATTACAGTTGTCCCATTTCCCCCCCTTCATTACCCTCAACCCTGCACACCCCCTCCCACCCACATTCCCCCCTTTAGTTCATGCCCATGTGTCATAAGTTCTTTAGCTTCTACATTTCCCACACTATTCTTGCCCTCCCCCTGTCTATTTTCTACCCACCATCTATGCTACTTATTCTCTGTACCTTTTCCCCCTCTCTCCTCCTCC
>PVKU01015775.1:0-17001 GCA_004027475.1 Anoura caudifer | reverse complement strand
GCAGACTGGTACAGCCACTATGGAAAGCAGTATGGAATTTTCTAAGAAAACTAAAAATGGACCTACCTTTTGATCCAACAATTCCACTGCTAGGATTATATCCTGGAAACCGTGAAACACCAACCCAAAGGATCCTATGCACCCCAATGTTCATAGCAGCACAATTTACAATAGCCAAGTGTTGGAAGCAACCTAGGTGACCACCAGTAAATGAATGGATCAAGAAACTATGGTACATTTACACAATAGAATTCTACGCAGCAGAAAGAAAGAAGGAGCTCCTACCCTTCGCGACAGCATGGATGGAACTGGAGAGCATTATGCTAAGCGAAATAAGCCAGGAGGTGAGAGACAAATACCATATGATCTCACCTTTAACAGGAACCTAATCAAAAAAACAAACAAATAAGCATAATATAACCAAAGACACTAAAATTGAGAACAAGAGAGGAGAGGGATAGGAATATCCAGGGAAAAGGGGAAGGGATTAGAGCAACAAGTATGAAAGACATATGGACAAAAGCTGGGGGGGGTGGAAATAGAAGGGAGCTGGGGAGGGCTGGGGCGGAGGGACGGGATGGGAGTAGAAAACAGAAGACTGTATAAGAACAACAATTAAAATAAAATTAAAAAAAAAGAAAATAATGAATTGAAAATCAGAGGGGAAATGTTTATACTTTGATCCAGACTTTGCAAGTATATCTATGTAAGATAATTTTATCCTTAGTGAAAATAACGAATGTTATCCAGTTGTATCAAGAATACAAATTAACTCCAAATAAATAAAATTATATACATGCAAAATCAAGTCTCTCATTTTAAATATAAAGTTATGAGAATAAAAGCTTGTAGCAAAAAAATGGCTTCACCCATTTCTAATGAAATGATATTAATATTTGAAGTCTACAGGGTGCCGCTTTTCTCAATCCTGGTCTGCTCTTGCTAGAGTGGGACATACCTTTACTTTTTTTGCCCTCAGGACCCAGAAAAGATAAATATGTAATAATTTTTTGACAGAATGAATTGCCATTGTCTTAAATTTTCTCATTTCAAACACTAGGTCAAGACTCATTAGTTCATTGTCATTGCTCTGGCTATTATCATCAACTTCAAATTAATTATATTCAGTCTTCCGTAGAAAAATGATTGTGGTTGCTGACATAGTAAAATTTGAAGAACATCGTGAAAGCCCTTTCTACCAAAAGTAATTCCTTGATTCTATTAGCCAGTTTAAAAAGTGATAGTTCCTTTAAACTTGCTTTGTATGGGTCTGAAAATACTTTCAGTCCTAGAAGGTGGGTGACCTGTTTTTTTTTTTTTTCTTTTTTTTTATGAAAACTCCTTTGCAGAAAACTTCAATATTCCATAGATTCAGTGGAGCATGGAATTGGTAGGGATAAATGTTTTTATGATAAGAGATCAGAAACACTAAAAGAAGAGCACGATTTTGCAATTTATATATTTAGGATAAGTAAAACACTTTATGAAGGTACAAGCATTGATTTGTAAAAAGGAGAGAGAGATTTCGAAGTAATCCTGTCATCATTCTTTCCCACATGAGTCAGTCCTTTTTATTTCATTGTCACATAGATCATTTTGGCATTGTACTTAGTAGTCTGAGCGAGTCGTTTCCCTGCAATGACTTTTGGGTTAACTTTTACAATTCCTGGCCTCATATCAAGACAAAGGTCTTGCTGCATTTCTATCAGTGTTTCCTTTATATGTCTATTTTTCTGGCAAAGCTGGCAATAAGGATTTGGGGAGGCAATCTCATAACTCCTCTGATTAACAATGCCCCCCCCCAGGTTTCATTCATGTCTTTTTGTATTGTGTTAGTCTTTGATGTGAATTTTGACATGCAAAACAAATTACTCTGCCTTCCTTTCTTGAATTGGGCTGCTCCCTTTCTCCAAACAAATTTTCAGATGTTGGCTTTGTTGCCAATTATTGTTGACATTAATGCTGTCATTCACATCTACCATAGTCAATGGAGATATCTCCAAGATTTATAAAAAATGGGTTGCAATGCGTATTCAGTGGAAAGGAAACAGTATTAACACCTATTAGAGGACAAAGGGGTTTGTTTTCACCCAGAAGGTAATTAACATTAACACCTTTCAGTAACAAAGAGTGTTGTGCATTCATTATCAGTTTATGTCGAGGTAGTAATCTGCTTCATCACATCAAATTTCAATAATAGAATTAGAATTTGTCTTACAATTGAATCTTGTTGGGCTCACTGCAGCACTTCAGATCACAGATGTGGCCACGAGGGTTCCCTCAAAGTTAAACTGTCCACACAAATTGTTCAGGCCTCTCAGGTGGCTGGGTGTGATGTCAGGAACCTTAACAGCAAAGTGCATTCCAGATGAAAAGCCTTTGCTGTTTTGGAGCTAAACTAAGAGCTGAGGTGGAGGCCGAAGCTTATGCATAGAGACAGCAGTGTCAGGGGACCACCTCCATCGCCATTGCTGCTTCTGATGTCACTGAAGTGGCAATGACATGGTTATGGGGCCTGGGTAGCATTTTAGTTGTGTCACTCCTTTGTCATTGAGTAGGTCATTTGTATCTCTTAGGACCTCAAATTCATCATCTGTGAAACATTACCTAAAAGCCTGCCTTTTTACATGAGAATTTTGAAGAATAAACACTTATGCAAACATTCTACAAAAAGTAAAGCATTATAAAGACATACCTCATGATTACCCGGTCATACTTTCCTCCTCCATTCAATATGTGCTGAGCATCCATGCCTTTGCACCTTCCCTTTTGTCTCTCAGACCACTGACAACCCCTCCTCCTGCCCTAGCCCTGCCCCCTGCCACCCTGCCCCATGCCCTCATATGTCTGACTCATCCTTCAAGAGGTTGGTTAAAGAGCACATTTGCTTTTCCTACCCACCCATGCTGCTCTCTCCAGACAGTTGACTATCCTGCTTTTGTGCTAAGACTCTACTAAGTGTATACTTAGCATTTTATGTTTTATCCCAATTGAGTTTGGTGCTCTCTTGTATTTGTAAGGTCTTTGCTGTCAAAAGACAGCAGCATGTTTAGTTTTGGTATTTTTAATGCTGAGCTGAGGATGCTGGGAGATTGGAGAAGTTTGATGGAGTAGTGGGAAAAGAGGCCTGTAGGTATGGTTCACATTATTTCATTATTACAGGTTCCATGCAGGGATTGTGGGGGTGTCTGGGGAGGTTTAAGCTGTGCTTTGTGCATTACAGTATTCATGCCTGTCCAGACAATCTAATGAACTAGGCATGTGAGTTACCAGAGCCCTGACTGCAAGAACGACTTGGAAAATTTCTTGTAGATAATCTTTTTAAAGGAAGCCTCAGTCAAGTTAGGCAAGTTAAGCCTTTATCTGTTAGAGGGAAATAATTCTAATTCCAGTGTAGAATTAGATAGTAGGCTGCTGTGTCTAAAGGGCAGCCCTTTATGAACTCATGTATGGGCTTGGAGAAAATGTGAATATACTCTCAAAGAGCTAAATTCACTAAAATCTCTTTATGAAATAAATGCAGAATGCAGTGGTATCTTTGTGTTCCCTGACTTGCTATCCTCTTACCCTACCTAATAGTGTCTAACACAGAAGGGAAGGGGAATGATCTTTAAATCCTTTTCAGAATAAAGGTTTGGCATCTCAAGGACAGTGATAAATAGCAGAAGCAGCGTGGGCTCTGATTGTAACCATAGTGCCCAGAAGAAGTGGCAAAAATACCAGCAGGGGAGGTAGGAATCATGCAAGAGCAGTTCCCACCCCAACCTCAGTAGGAGCCTCACCTGAGGACAGGTCAGGACAAGATGACAGTTAAATGGCCAAGGACCCTATTCCTAAGCAGCCACCTGTTGGCTCTCAGATTTACTCTTCCTTTTCATTTTCCACAGCCACACTACTCCCCATCCCAGATATCACTTTTATCCCACAATCTGAGTGACTTCTTCTACCCTTCAAGGCTGCCATTTAAGTTTGTTTTTGTTTGATTCCTCCATCTGCCAGAAAGACACTCAGAGAGGCCCTTCCACCCTTTTACAAGCCTGCCCTCTTGCTTCTAGACACAACTTGAGTGACTTCCAAGTGAAGTTCTAGGAGGCACTAGGTTTGTAAGTGGCATATGCTCCATCGTCCGAGCCAGAGGCTGAGAATGTGGGTTCTGAAAACCAGAGTGTCCAGGTTGCAGTGGGAGCTTCACAGGTTATCTGTTCTTTGAACAAAGTCCTTTTTTAAAATCTCAATTACTGAATCTGTAAAATGAAGCCAGGGATCACACTTACCCTACAGTCTCTTGGCTCAATTAACTGAGTTAATGCAGAAAGCAGTTAACATCATAAGCAGCACATGTGAAGTGCTCAAGAATAGTTAGCCTTGCTTGTTATTCACTTACTGACCCCATTTTCTGACTGCATATTTAACATTCCTGATAGACTGTGAACTCACAGAAAAGGGATGGGATTCTGTATTCCTTTCATCTGTACACCCCCATTACTTAACATGATGCAGATATGGCTTATAACAGGCACACAATAAATACCTGTTAAGGTGTGTACATGATTGAATAATTAATTGCATATAGAACATGGTAGTAACAGAGAGACCTTTTATATTTGTGAAGTAGGTGCTGTCTCCAGAGATGATTAAACCAGGCAGAGGGCAGTTGAAGGAAAGCAACTCAGAAGAGTGAATTCTGACCTCATATTCTTAGTTCATTTGGAGGTCATCTGCAGTGTGACTTCTTGTGATCAATGGAATCTGACTAGCCAAGAATTTGGTGTCTTGACATTTGTTCATATCCAATTCCAATTGGTTGCTAATCCTTTTAATCTTTTCTTTTTAAATTTTAATATAATTTTATTATTATTCTCTAATAATAATATTAATAATATTTAACAGTAGTTCAACATTAAATCTTCCTTTAATGTTTGTATATTTTGCTTGCCATCACACCTTATTTGTGTTCAGTACTGATTAGCATGTGCATCCAATGTTCCCTTTCTCTTTTTTTTAATGATACGACTTTTAAAAATCTAAATCGTGACTCATTTCCTTGAAGGAAAATATAAAAAGAACTGTGAGGTATGCATATGCTTCAGAAAAAGCAGGTTTTTAATATATATATACAAGCTATATATCCTTTTAAAAAGATACACAGGAAGATTCTTTTATTTGGATAACACAATAAATATTGGTGTCAATTGTTGCTTAGAGACCTCCCTGAACCTCACATATCTTTGTTTTGTTCTGTTCCTCTGGTGCTTTGTGGTTTTTCTTTACATGAAGAGGGAATATTGATCTTTCCATTCAGACAGGGTTAGGTATTATAAGTGTTAAGCTATGGGAAACATAGCTTAAGTCTTTGGAGCCCCTCACCTGTGAAGAGGGAAAAATAATGCCATTTTATGTCTTATTTATGGAAATTTTATACACTTTTCTCTTTTAATTCTTTTCTGTGTCAATTATAGATAGAACGCAAATACTGCAAGGACTCATATACAGTTCCTGCTAAAGTTATAAATAAATTCTTGTTTGTGCCTAAATTTATTTGGGGTGATCAATTAGTGGTCAGTTCAGTCAATTAGACATTAGCTCTGTGATCGTATTTGATAAATGCATTAAATCCTTCTTGTGGTAGAATGTCTACTTTGAGCAAGTATCTGAATATATAAAGAAAGGATACTTAGTATAACTTTTTCATCCTGATATTCTTGAAATATCATAGGTTCGTTTAGTCTCTCCCATGAAACAATTTGAAACTTTAGCTAGTTTTTCTGTTTTTTTTTTTTTCTTTTGGGCTAATATATCTTTAGGACTTGATATGATTGGTTATGCATAAAAACACTTTGCAATTTACTATTTATTGTTAGTTTTTGCAAACTTTTAGTTTATAACAAGTGTATTGATCTTTGTCAATAACTTAAACACCAAAGTATGTATTTCTTTTGGGTAACCTGGTATTAAAAATCTAAAATTCTAGCTGATACAGATATTTTTCTTTGCTTTCTCTTCTTTTCCAATTCCTTACACTTTAGCAACAGGCTTTTTTTTTTTTTTTTCTAATTTCTCTCTCTTTTGCCCAGAGAATTTCCATTTAGGAAACATTATTTTATAAATGAATATGTCAATTTTAATACCCAGTGTCTCTTTTTTCGGCATAGTTTCACTTCTTAGATTCCATTACTATTTCAAATATACACATTATTTTTCTCTTGCTAAAATCCATGTTTTTAATAAATGAATATCTTATATAGAGCAAGTTTTAAATCATAAGAATGTAGTTCACTTTTCAGATGACATTAATTGACAATGAGGAGCCCATATGTATAACTACTCAATAAGGTTAATTGAGCTAATTACCATTTTTATTTCCTGGGGACAGAAAATTAGAGTCAGCTCCTAGATTCTCAAATTTTGGTGAGTCATTTGCATTTTCAGATGTCTCTTCATTGCCAACTTTGCTAAGCAACCTTCTCCAAATTGTGGTATTTGTTTATTTTTTATGTTATTTTAAGCAGATTCATTAAAGTATAACTGACATACCATAAACTTGATATATTTAAACTGTACAATTTGATAAGTTTTGACATATAGTTGTGAAAACATCACCACTGTCAAATGAAAGAACATATCCATTACCCTTAAAAGTTTTCTCAATTTTTTCTTCCATTCCTCATTCCTGTTCCTTTTTGTAATTTCCCAGTCCACTTCTGTTGTCTGGTAACCACTGACCTTTCTGTCAGTATATAATAGTATGCAATTCTAGGTTATATAAATAGAATAATACAGTATAAAGTCTTTTTTGTCTGGCTATCTTCACTCATCACTATTATTTTGAGATTTACCCATGTTGTGGCATGTATCAATAATGTATTTATTTTATTGTCAAGTTGTATTTCATTGCATAGATATAAGACAATTTGTTTATTTCTTCACCTATTGATGGAGGTGATGGTTATGATTTTTATCTTGATTGATATGATGTTTCCACAGCTATATGAATAATGCCAAACTCACCTCACTTATACATTAAATATGTATAGTTTTTTAAAATTTTATTTAGTTATTTATTTTTAGAGAGGGGGAAGGGAGGGAGAAAGAGAGGGAGAGAAGCATCGATGTGTGATTGTCACAGGCTCCCTACTGGGAACCTGGCCCACAACCCAGGCATGTGCCCTGACTGGAAATTGAAGCAGTGGCCCTTTGGTTCACAGGCCAGCGCTCAATCCACTGACCCACATCAGCCAGGGCTAAGTTTGTATAGTTTTTAAAATATCAATTATACTGCAATAAAGCTGTTAAAAAACAGTAAAAGAGGCAGGATATAAGATATGTGGGAAATGTCTTTGCAATTTTTAAAAATCAATTCAAAACTATTTTAAAAACATTCATTTTATTGTTGAGTAGTGTTCCATTGTATAGATATGCAAAAATTTGTTTATTCCTTCACCTATTGATGACCCTGCAATTTTTTCAATTTGGGAGCTATTATAAACAAAGTTGTTATAAATGTTTATGTACCAGTGTTTATATGTATATATAATTTTATTCCTTTTGGATAAATATCTAGGAGTGAAGCTGATATGATAATCCATTTAACTTTTGACTGTTAAACTATTTTCAGGGATTGTGTCATTATACCTCCACCAGCAGTACTTTAAAGCTATAGTCCATTTCTGATAATCATTTACTCCCCACCTTCCACTTTCAATTCTCACCTGCTATTGTCTTTGTCTACTCTTTTACTATTGTGAAAGCACCTTCTTTTTCCCTTATAATATTATTTGCTCTGAAATCCCATCTAATATTAATATCACTACTCAAATTTATTTTTGACTAATCTTACCATCATATAAATTTCTTCATCTTCTGCTTTAACTTCAGACTCAAAGTATGTTTCTGGTAAGCAGCATGTACTTGCATCTTGTTTTTACAACTAAATTGACAATTTTAATATTTAATTTAAATGCTTAGACCATTTATATTTCCCACTTTTTAATAATTAAAAATAATTACATATGCTTATTTAGTTTTTTAAAATTTGTTAAATATTGTAAAATTAGAATATAATGTCAAAAACAGGAAATTGATATTGGTAAAATATTTCTGTGTACTTCCATATCAATTTATGATAGCTGTATAACTGTGTAACCACCACCACAATCAAGATACAGAAATATTTCATCGTGGCAAAAATTTGCAGGATGCTATTGCTTTATAACTGCACCTAACACACCAAAATCCTTAAACACTATTGACCTGTTCTCTAGCTCCATAATTTTTCCATTTTGTGAATATTATAATAAATGGAATCATACTGTATGAGGCATTTTGAGACTAACTTTTTACATGCAGAATAATGCCCTTGAGATCCATCCAAGCTGTTGTGCATCAAAAGTCCACTTCTATTAATAGTTGAGCAGTATTTGATGTTATGGATATATCACAGTTTGCTTAACCCCTCACCTATTGAGAAATATTATGGCTATTTTGCAATTATGATTATTACAAATAAATCTGCTATGAACAATATACACAGTTTTTGTGTAGACATATTTTAAATTATCTGGGATAAATGCCCAAGGCCATAATTGCTGTGTTGTATGAGTTGTATGTTTAGATTTCAGAGGCTGGGCCAATGACTAATTTAGTTTTCTAATATCTTTAGTAGAGGAAGGCAAGGGCTGTTGTAAATAGCTTTTGGGTAGCCCATCCATAATACCTGCAATGTGTGCTAACCTATTAGATAGTAAGTTCAAAGCACCCTAAATAAATAAACAACTAACCAAACTTGATTATTTTCATAACTTATAGTAGGTTTGGTTGAAAAAAATCAAATCAATTAGTTTTTATGGCACCTGAAAAAAATACATTGTTAAAGGACTAATGCCTTTGGGAGAATTATACAACAAAAATCTTTAGAATGTGCTGTGTGATCATGGCCAGGAAAAGATTCTTATTGTATTTTGCTTCCCTTGTGAGACAGAAATGAGAGATTTTTCTGGCTCAGTGCAAAATTTCTTTCAGACTTTATAGTAAGACAATTTGTACCACAAGAAAGTGTATATTTTTGTTTCTTAAATAACCTAAGGTGCAGACCAAGTCCTGTAATGTCACTCATTTGAATGAAACAAAGAGAGTGCATTTGAAATTCGGAGGTCACTTAAGACTTTCTGTCTTAGATAGAATAAGATTTTGCAAAATGAATTCACATTTTCAAAATATGGGTACATTTGGAAGAAAGAGCTAGATTAAATGGCATTCTTTTCTTTACAAGTGTAATAAAAATAATGAATTCAAAGAACAGTTTTCTGAAGCACTATATTCCACTTCCCTCCAAAGAAATGTTCTTCTTTTTCTTTTAATTTTCCTTCTGACTGTATTGGGATATAATGTGCTGGACTTGCCTCTGTCATCATTTTATATGATTTCACACAATATAAAGTCTTCCCGAGTTGTACTTACTTTTGGATATGTCAAACCTGTGGCATTTATTTCTTCTTTGTCAGTTATGACTTGAAGAACAAGTGGGCCTATCTACAAAAGACACCTCAAAAAATAATACACAGAAGACTGAAAGTTAAGTGATAAAATAATATTCCATGAAATGGAAATTAAAAAAAAGCTGGGGGAGCAATACATATATCAGAAAAAATAGACTTCAGAACAAAGGCCATAACAAGAGACAAAGAAGGTAACTACTTAACACTAAAGGGATCATAAGAGCATCTAAATATATAAATTATTACCTGGCCAGGTAGCTTAGTTGGTTAGAGCATTGCCCTGATACATCAGCTTGCAGGATCAATCCTTGGTCAGAGCACATGTAAGAATCAACCAATGAATGCATAAATAAGTGGAACAACAAATCCCTTTCTCTCTCTCTCTCTCTCTCTCTCTCTCTCTCTCTCTCTCTCTCTCTCTCTCTCTCCCTCCCTCCCTCTCTCTCTCTCTCTCCCCCTTCCTTCCCACTCTCTCTCCCCCAATCTCTCTACAAATCAATATAAGTAAATAAATAAACAAACAAATAAATAATTCTGGTGGACATTAAGGGAGAGATAATAGCAATACAATCACATTAGGGGATTTTAAAAGCCTATTCACGTCAGTGGAAAGATCTTTCAGACAAAAAATTAACAATGACCTTAAACAATACACTGGATCAGATGGATTTAATGGATATTTACAGAACATTTTATACCCAAGCAACAGAATATAAATTCTTCTCAGGTGCACATGGAATAATCTCAAAGATAGACCATATTTTAGAACACAAAATAAGTCTCAATAAATTCAAAAAAATTGAAGCATATCAAGCATTTGTCTGACCACAATGGTAAGAAACCAGAAGTCAATTACAATTTTAAGAAAACTGGAAAACATTCACACATGGAAGCTAAGTAACATCTTATTAAACAATGAATGGGTTAACAATGAGATGAAGTAAGAAATTAGAAGTTACATGGAGACAAATGAAAATGAACACACAACAACCCAAAATCTATGAGACATAGAGAAAGCAGTCCTGAGAAACAAATCTATAGCATTACAGGCCTACCTCAATAAACAAGAAAAATCTCAAATAAGCAATATAACCCTATACCTAAAAGAATTAGAAACAGAACAATAAATCAAGCTCAGAGCAAGTGCAAGGAAGAAAATAATAAAGATTAGAGTAAAAATAAATGACACAGAGACTGAAAAAACAATACAAATTATCAATAAATCCAAGAGCTTATTCTTTGAAAAGACAATCAAGATTGACAAAACTTTAATGATACTCACCAAGATAAAAAGAGAGAGCACCTGAGTAAATAAAATCAGAAATGAAAAAGGAGAAGTAATAACTTAAACCAAAGAAATACAAATGACTGTAAGAAGATAGTATGAACAACTATATGCCAACTAACTGGACAATCTGAACAAAATAGATTAATTTTTAGAAACATAAAGCCTTCCAAAACTGAATCAGAAAAAAATCAGAAAATCTGAAAAGACAAATTATAACTAATAAAATCAAAGCAGTAATCAAAAGAATCCCAGCAAAAACAAAAAGGTCTGAACCAGATGGCTTCAGAGGTGAATTTTAATAACCATTCAAAAAACTGACACCTATCTTTCTCAAACTATTCCAAAAAAAATCAAGAGAAAGAAAGACTTCCAAACTCATTTCATGAGGCCAGCATTATTTTAATTCCAAAACCTGATAAAGACACAACAAAGAAAGAAAATTAAAAGCCAATATCCCTGATGAAAATAGATGCTAAAATCCTCAACAAAATATTAGCAAACTGGATCCAGCAATACATTAAAAAGATCATATACCATGATGAAGTGAGATTTATCCCAGGGATTCCAAGTTGGTGCAATATTGAGAGATCCATAAACGTGATACTTCACATTTTGTGTAACAAAATGAAAGATAAAAACCACATGAACAACAATAAAAAAATGAATTATAAAAAAATCACTTGACTATACCAATAGGTGCACAAAAATCATTCGATATAATCCAGCACATATTTATGATAAAAACTCTCAGCTAAGTGGGAACAGAGTGATCATACCTCAACATAATAAATGTCATATATGACAAACCCACAGCGAACACTATACTTAATGGGAAAAACTAAAATATTTTTCTATGTTTAGGAACAAGATAGGGATGTCCACATTCACCACTCTTATTCAACACAGCACTGGAAATCCTACCCACAGCAATCAGACAAGAAGAAGAAATATAAGGCATCTAAATTAGAAAGAAGGAAACAAAATTGTCATTGTTTGCAGATGACATGATATTATATGCAGAAACCCTAAAGACTCCATCAAAACATTACTAAATCTAATACATGAATTTGGCAATGTAGCAGCATACAAAATTAATATTAAAAATTGGTAGAAATTTTATACAACAATAGTGAAATATCAGGAAGAAAAATAAGAAAACAATCGCACTTACTACTGCAACCAAAAAATAAGGTACTAGACATTAACTTATTAGGAAAGTAAGAGACTTATACTCAGAAAACTATAGGACATAAAAAAAGAAATTGAGGAAGATAGAAATAAATGGAAATATTGTGCTCATGAATAGAAAGAGTAAACATCATTAAAATGCCAATACTATCCAAAACAGCCTATAGATTTCATTCAACTCCTATTAAAATACCAATGACATATTTCACACAAATCTAGAAAAAATATTCCAAAAATGTATATGGAACAAAAGCCAACCTTGAATAGCCTCAGCCATCTTGAGAAAGAAGAACAAAGTTGAAGAGATCACAATTTCTGATATCAAACTATACAATAAGTCCACTGTAATCAAAACAGTCTGGTACTGGTGTAAGAACAGACAAATAGATCAATGAAATGGAATAGAGAGCCCAGAAATAACCCATACCTTTATAGTCAATTAATATTTGACAAAGGAAGCAAGAGCATACAATGGAGTAAAGACAGTCTCTTCAATGAGTGGTGTTGGGAAAACTGGACTAGAACTTGCAGAAGAAATGAAACTAGACCACCAACCTACACCATACACCAGAATAAACTCAAAATGGATAAAAGACTTAAATATAAGTCACAATACCATAAAAATCCTAGAGAAAATCACAAGCAGTAAAATTTCAGATATCTCACATAATAAAATTTTTGTTGCTATATATCCTAGGGCAAAGGAAACATAGGAAAAAATAAACAAATGGGACTACATCAGATTAAAATGCTTCTGCAGAGCTGAAGAACCAAACAGCCAAATGAAAAGATTGCACTATATGGGGGAACATATTTGTCAGTGATACATTAGAAAAAGGTTTCATCTCCAAAATATATAAAGAACTCAAACAACTCAACACCAGAAAGACAAACAATCCAATCAAAAAATGGGCCAAGGACCTTAATGGACCCTTCTCCAAGGAGGACATAGATATGGTGCATAGACATATGAAAAAATGTTCAACATCACTAGCCATCAGAGAGATGCAAATTAAAACCACAATATGATATCACCTCACACCTGCTAAAATGGCTATCATTAATAAATTGACAAACATGTGCTGAGGAGGATGTGGAGAAAAGGAATCCTTGTGTACTGTTAGTGGGAATGCAGACTAGTGCAGTCACTGTGGAAAGCATTATGGAAATAACCCAAAAATTAAAATGGAGCTGCTTTTTGTCCCAGGGATCCCATGTCTGAAAATACATGCTAAGAAACCCAAAACACTGATTTTAAAGAATACATGCACCCAATTTGTTCATTGCTGCATTATTTACAACAGCCAAAATTTGGAGACACCCCCTGTGCCCATCAGTAGAAAAGTGAATAAGAAGCATGGTATATTTACACAGTGTAATACTACTTGACCCTAAAAAAGAAGGAAACCTTACCATTTGCAACAGCACAGATGGACCTGGAGATTGTTATGCTAACCAAAATTAGCCAGTCAGAGAAAGACAAATACCATATGATCTCACTTATATGTGGAATCTAATGAACAAAATAAACTGAAGAACAAAACAAAAACAGAGGCAAGGATACATGGAACAGATTGACAGCTGTCATGTGAATAGGAGTTGGAGGGGGTAGATGAAAGAAGGTGAAGGAATTAAGCAAAAAAAAAAAAAAAAACATATATGTCTAACACATTATCACAGACAACTGTGTAGTGATAGCCAGGGCAGAAGGAGGGAGGATGTAAGTAGAGGTTGACAAAAGGGGACAATGGGACTAAGAGAGACTTTGTTTTGGGTGATGAGCACATGATGTTGTATGCAGATAATGTTTGTTGAGTTGTACCCTTGAAACCTGTATGGTTTTGTGAACCAAATGTCACCCCAATAAATTAAATTAAAAAAGAGCAAGTGGGTCTGTATATCCAAGACACATGTGTATGTCACACCTCCTCACATACATATACACTGACACATGTGTGGAGAGTCAGTTGTTACAAAACATTTGATATAGTGTTTTCATAAATTGATTTTTCTAATATGTTTGATAAATCCAATGTTTCACCTTCTTTGAAACTAAGACATCAAATAAAGTATGAAGAGGAGACAGCCCTTTTTAACAGTAGAATTCTAATTAACAATTGGTTAAAGAATGGTGTAAATAGAAAATATTCATTAGGTAAATCCCAGAAATTATCACTGAATGTTAAAATTAATAAGAGAAATTATAACAAGAAACAGGAGTATTTTCCTAGTTTCAAAATATCTCCACATAAGATACACATGAATAAAAAGGGAGACTTTATAGTAAAGGAAACTGATGGACACCATCTTAACTAACAGATCAGTGTTAGCATTACCAGTAGCAAGACATACTGTCTACCTGTGCCTCCTCATGATAACATGCACTGAGAAAGGACAGCCTCCCCTCTGGACCTCTGGACTCTGGGCTTCCTCACTGCTGCTGAGATGACCTCGAAGCGTCTACAACTTATAGATCTATATAGTATCAAAGCTATTTCTCTAGGAAATTCTAGGTGCATTCTTTATTTATAAGACCAAATTAGTATAGTTGGCAATATAAAAGAACAACAGTGTAGAATCTCCACAAGTTCAGAGATTGTCCACGGATGCATAAATATGAGCATGTAAACCAACGACCAGTATAATAAAGTTCTGTCACACAGGTAGAAGCAGTATTACCAGCGCTGCTGAGCTGGGCCTAGGCAAAATGAGTTCTGGTTAGTATATTTAGAATCTTGCTTCACTCACATCCTCAGAGAAGACATACATCTTCAGATAAGAGCCATTAAAGCATAAGACATCATGTGTAAAAGGAAGAAAAGCAGACAGTCCTGCCTGTCCACACTCCTGCTCAATTCTAATTCTGATACTGTACTAAATATTTCTTCCCCATATATTTCCATTCAATCATTTTGTTCCCCAAATTGTACTTCTGTGATCTATCTCCCTTTCTCAACCATCATTTCTATTTATTTGCTTTCAATATATTTATAAAAATGTCATGTAAGGGAGACTATACATATGTGGGGGCAGGAGTTGTATGGGGAATCTCTATACCTTCCACTTGATTTTTCTACTAATCTAAAACTGCTCTAAAATAAAATACAATAAAATTAACATAATTTATTAGGTATATTTATATATACTCTTCTAATTTCCACATCATTTAGACACAAACATTATAATTATTATCATTAGAATTGTTCATTATGAAAAGGGTATATGTTTGTAATCTATTCTGTTATGAGAAAGTAACAGGCCCCAGATGGTATTGCTTGTGCTAATCCCCATATCAGTGAACCAAGGCTCAATACGTAACTTATTTGTGGTTTCAACTTTCCCCAGGAATGTACTGGTAATCTTAACCTGTCAGTCTGGAATTTCCTGGACAACATCAATGAGGTAATCCTTTTAACAGATTATATTGTCCTCCAAAGGAAAGTGACCTTACCTGAAATAATCCTTTTTTTTTGTTTATGATTTCTTTGTTCCACTTGACATTTTAATTTAATGTTTATTATATTTTTCATTACCTTTTATCCCCCTATACTCCCTCCCCCAAGCAATCACCACGCTGTTGTCCATTTGTCTTTAATATCTTAACACTTTCTTTAGCCTTTTGGAGCTGCTTTTGTACTTGCTAGATGGGATGCTTCCCAATTCATGAATCATTGAATAAAAGAAATTAAATCTTTAAAATTTACTGAGTTGAATTTCCATTATTTAACAGGTTTATAAAAATTAAATTACCAACTGTGTTTGAGAATGATTTAAATATTTTCTTGACCAAAGGGCAGAGTAGAAATAGGGAGAACCCTTGAAGTACCTTCTAAACTTGCATTTTCTTCCCATTCAATGCATTTTGGCAAGACATCACCTTGCCCTTACACAATGGGAGCGAATATTGGTATTGCTTATCACTGATTAGTAGACTGTTTCTTGAGACCCTGCATATCAATTACTGTATATCAATTACATTTTACTGATAGTGTTAGAAAACCAAGGATAAAAGAAAGTCATTCAGATGTCTAGACAGTAATTTACAGAGGTTAGGATGCCTAGGAGAATGTGAACTAAGACTAGCAAAGAGAATAAATATAGGATGCAAAGAAAGTTATCAGTTTCCCCTTGAAGGAAGGAGATAATACAAAAATACAAAACAGGTACCATAACTGGCTAGATTTTGTCATTTTTTCCTCTTAGAGGATTTGGTTTGTATCCTAGTTAAATCTTTGCCCTGCTGTATCAAACATTTTAAGTAAATTCTAGTGAGTGTGCGATGCTTTACATTGTGCAAATGGCTCTGTGTCACACTGTCTCATGTTTCTCACAATAATTCTGAGAGGTAGGTTTGGGAAATCCTCTCACTTCACAGATGAGAAACTGGTTGTCAGCAAGAGCTGGGTTTGTCCAGGTTAACAGGGTCTGGTGCACAGTGAACCCAGCCAGTGCCCCTCGCACGTTTCCTCCTCCAAGGTCCACACTCTTCCCACAGCACCACTCAACTCCTCAGGAACTAGGTGGGAAAACAAGCTGGCAGTCATCTGACAGGGTTTTGATCTATATCTCTTTAAATTCCTCAACAACTAAGAAACCCAAAATGGAATGATAGGCCATTTCTCATATAAGCTAATACAACCTTGAAGGTGGTCTCTTGGAGTAACATTAAAAATCAATCGGGGGCAAGTCTTGTCAAGTCAAAGGCCTCTTGTCTGTCATGAGGGTTTCAGGGAGAGCAGCCTTGTCTTTCTTCCTGCACCCACACCTGTCATTTTCCTGCTCAACACCCATTATGGGTGCCATTGCTGTTCCAGGGAGTCAAGGAGGCTGGAAGATGTGATATTCTTTCCCCAGCTGCTTGTTGTTTTTCAAACTTAATTTATGGAGTGAGTATGTCTTGCAGAATGGTTCTTGGATATATTCCTTTCCTGATATTCTCCAGGGAAGACACGATGTGATTCAGTGTCCAATACATTGTTTTCATGAAGTGGCCACATCTTTGATGGGTGACCAAAATATGCTGCATCTTCA
>PVKU01015774.1:0-17010 GCA_004027475.1 Anoura caudifer | reverse complement strand
CCTCTTGATTGGGACTCTCTGTGTTTCCTGGATTTGTGTGACTTTTTCTCTCATCAAAAAGTTTTCCTTCATGACTTTTTCAAATAGGTTTTCTATTCCTTGCTCTTCTTCTTCTCCTTCTGGTACCCCTATTATATGGATATTATTATGTTTCATATTGTCTTGCATTTCTCTTAATCCCTCTTCATTCTTTTTGAGCCTCTTTTCCTTTTCTTGCTCTTTCTGGGTGTTTTTTTCTACTTGGTCCTCCAACTCGCTAATCCAATCTTCTGCTTCATCAATTCTGCTTTTCATTCCTTCCACTGTGTTCTTCAGTTCAGAAATTGTATTTTTTATTTCCTCTTGGCCCTTGTTGATAGTTTCTATTTCCTTTTTCATGTTGATATAATTTGCAGTGAGTTCATTGTAGCTCCCCTGTAGTTTCTGGTAGCTCATTGAGAGCTCTTGGAGCTTCCTGACAACCATTGCTTTGAACTCAAAATCTCACAGTTGAGCTGCCTCTGTTTCATTTAGCATTCTTTCTGGGGCTTCCCCCTTTCCTTTCATTTGTGGATTATTTCTTTGTGTTCCCATTGTTTTTGAGGCTGTTCTTATTAGCCTTAGCTTCTTAAATTGGTCTATTCTGGCTCCCTGGGTTTATGATGTGAACTTCTGTGGTAGAATACCTGTGAGATTCAGTGGTGCTGTCTCCTTCAGGTATCCTGGTGCTCACAGATTTCACTGTTTTATCTGTTGAAATGCCCCCTCCTTGGGACCAACTCTGTTTTTTTCACAGTTCCAGGGTTGGGTTTTTTTGGTTGTTGTTGTTTTGGTTTTGTTTTGTCTTACTCGTGGGTATTTAAAAAGAGAAAAGAGGAAAAAATGGAAAGAGAAGAAAGAAGAGAAGAAAAAAAGAAAAAAAGAGGAAGGAAGAAGAGATAAAATTGGAAAGAAAGGAAGAAAGAATAAGACAAGAAAGAAGATACAAGAAGCAAAGGGTGTTGAGGGGTAAAAAAAGAAAAATAATGAAAAAATAATAGAAAAAATTAAAATTTAAAAAGAGAAAAAAAAAAAAAGAAAAAAAGCAACAAGTAAAAAGAAAAAAAATAAAAAACCCCAACAACTCTTGCTGTTTCAATCTTGCCGAGCTGGTGTTTCTGGTCTTGCTGGCTGCAATGGCCTAGGGGTGACAGTATCGCTTTTCTCCCTGTTCAGCGCTCAGTTATCTTTGCGCTACTGTCCTGAGAGCTAGCCCTGGGCCTCTCCACCCAGGGCCTCAGGTGTACGTTCTGAGGAAGCATGTGCCTACCCCGGTTGCACACAGGTGCCTATGATCTCGCAGCCACTTGTGGTCACACACGGGTACCAATCTTTGCGCAATCGTCCCTGATGGCATGCTCGGAGAATCACGCAAATTCAGGTGTGCAGTCGTTACAATAGCGCCGGGTGCTGATGGTCAGTGCTGATGGTCCCGTGAGTTCAGCCAGGCAGCTGTACCAATGGTGCTGGAGCCAAAGGTTTCTCGAGCTCAGGCTTGCAGCCATCCCGCGGGTGCTGGGAGTCAAAGGTCCCACGAGCTCAGGTGTGTGGCTGTCCCAATGGCGCTGGCCTCCAACAGTCAGGCGAGTTCCCGTGTGCAGTCCTCCCTGGGATATGCGTGGGTGTTCACGCCCCCAGCTTGTCTGCCACTGAGACCCCAACTCCTCTCTGTGAGATATCAAGCAACTGGGTTTATCCCAGTGCAGCTAAAACTTTGTTTGGCTGGGGAGGGAGCGGTTGACCCAGCTCCCTCCCTAATCTTGTGGCGAGCCTGGCGAGTGACAGCTGGGGCCTCAGTCCCAGCCCTGGTGTCTGTGCTGCCCCTTGGGCTCTTATTGTTCTGAAGTACTCTCCTTACCATCTGGTTTTTCAATGTCCACTATAATTTTTGATCTCCTGTTTCAAATATGCTGTGTTTCTGATGGTTGTTTGCTCTGTTCTGACGTAAATTGGCCAGGATTTTCTCCTGTATGTAGGGGGAAGTGAAATGTGCTCCTTCCTACCGCACCACCATCTTCCATCTCTCCAACCTGTGGTTGCCTCTTGAATGCCCCCTACTGAGG
Organism: Anoura caudifer; assembly: GCA_004027475.1. NCBI lineage: Eukaryota > Metazoa > Chordata > Mammalia > Chiroptera > Phyllostomidae > Anoura > Anoura caudifer. The sequence goes on along the minus strand of PVKU01015774.1, from coordinate 14,929 downwards.
ATCTGGCCCACAACTCAGGCATGTGCCTGGACTGGGAATCGAACCTGTGACCCTTTGGTTCACAGGCCAGCACTCAATCCACTGAGCACACCAGCCAGGGCCTGCTTCCCTTTTTTTGAGGCTCATTATGGCTTGTGGGTTTTTACTAGGTGTTTTATGATTAACCATTTTTTTATATTCAAATTATTGCAAATTTTAGCTTCTTTAAGCTCATTTCTATAAAGCAACTGGTAAATTTGTTTTTTACTTCTTTAGACACTTGCCTAAATAATAGCTTTCCAAAAAACTTCATAATCTGTTTAAAGTAAAATATAAATAACACTTCAGAATAGCAATATTCCATATTCTACAATGTGTCTGTATTCTGGTGTTTTTTAGATGTTCATTTCTTATTCTAACATTGGCAGGATTGTCTTTTAGCCAGAATGTAAAAACATATTCATTTTTTCATCTAAATAACAGGATAGTTATTTATTTTTTAAACAAAACAACAGTGTTGGGGCAACAATAGACTGTTACTGCCAATCTTCCACTCTCTGCAGACATGTATCTCCTGACAGGAGTTTCCATCAATGCCAAGATCAAGAAGACTGCAATCTGTCAGTCACAAACTGACTGGTGGTAGTTTGTTTATTTTGTGTTTCCTTATTGGTGAATTTTCAGCCTTTCCCCACACTCATACCTTCTCCATGCTAATAGACTAAGAAATTGATTTCACTCTGTTTTAAAAGAATGAAAGCAGGAGGCATAAAAACTCCCTTTCCTTTTATAAAATAAGCCAGGCTTTCCCTTAATTAGCAACTGTACTCATTCAACAGAAGGATCATCTTTAGTGCCCAGATTCACCGGACAAGCATGTTTGGAAAGCTGCACATCCTTCCATGCCTCGATGTTTTCTCAGGACAGACAATGGAACTGGTCGTACAGTTGGGCAGTGCTGGAAGTGTCCCTGCCTTGAGCTGGTGCTTGCCTGTGTCAGGTGGCATGACAAAGCATGATGGTCAGCAAGAACACGCAAGACACAGTCCTCTAACCCTTCTCTGACGTCAGGGCTTCTTGCTTATGTTATTGCATCTTGATCAGCAGAGGTGCTGGGTTTTCTCTGTAGCATCAGTTCACATTGTCCAATCTAAAAAACAATATAAACAAACAAAACAGAGATGGACTCATAGAAACAGAGAACAGACTGATTGTTGCCAGAGGGGATGGGGTGTTAGGGGACTGAGTGTAAAAGGTGAAGGGATTGAGAAGTACAAATTAGTAGTTACAAAATAGTCACAAAGATATAAAGTAAAACATAGGAAACATAGTCAATAATATTTTGACAATTGTATGGTGCCTTTGTAAAATATTGGGAGGAACACTTTGTAAAATATATGATTGCGTAACCACTATGCAGTGCACCTGAACCTAATACAGAATAATATTGAATGTGAACTGTAATTGAAACAAATTAAAATAAAAAAATTGCATTGTCCAAGATCTCTGCACATGCAGTTTAGTTTGGCCAGCATGCAAGGTTGGGCACTGACCCTGAGGAAAGACAAGCCTTAGCATCTCGTCTTTTCTACTGTGCTGTTCAACTGGAGCTGATGTGAGAGTACAGTTGCAGCTTGATCTTCCCCATGGTCTGCAATCGAAGCAGGTGCTGTCAGTAAAAATATAATGTGAGATACAAATGCAGGAAGCATGTAATTTAAAATTTGCTAAGAGCCATATTTAAAAAGTAAAAAGAAACAGGTGAAATTAAGTGTTAATGGTAAAGTTTACTTATTATTTTTTTATCTTTTTTACCTAACTAACCCTTTTTTACCTTGCCTAAAATAACAAAGCATAATATGCCAAAAATGTTGCGTATTTTCTTCCATCTTCAATACTAAAGTGGCTACACAAAAATTCACCAATTTTGATAAGTTTTTTAAAAATGCACACTGAAGTGACAGCTGTCACAATACAATATAACAAAATTGTTTCAAATGAAGTTAAAGACAACTAGGTGCTACTAGAGCCATCTTATGGGGAAAAAATGAATTTTTTGGCCAACCCAGTATTTTATCATTATATTGACAGTGTGGGTTCCCTTGCCCTGGTCAAATACATTTATGAAAGTAAGAACTTGGTGAGGTCTTTTCTGATCTTCACTATTGTCCACATCAACATGCTCACAGAACCACCACCCTGCAGCATTCAATGTTGCAGGAAGACCTCCACAGATCATGAGCAGGAAACAGAGCTTCTACTCACTGTATAAGGACTGCCAGCACCAGACCATTTCCTAAAAAAACTTTTGCTGATGTCTTATCTCTATTCCCCCTAGTTTTGTCACATGTGAGAGTGCACATGTACACACACACATACACACATGTTTTTTCCAGATTAAAGGGCCTGGCTGGTGTATTAGTACCTATCAAAGCACCTCCCAGTCATAAAGGCCTGCTTGAGAGCCACCAATGACAGCACACATAGGGCCACCTTGCCGTTTCCTCTCCATCTTTTTCTTTATTTCTCACAGTTTTCCTCACATATGACGGCTGACAGATGTATGACAACACTTGGCTCATTTTCCCTTTCTGCAATGGTCCAGACTGTCAGAATTAACTATGCCACTCTTCCCAACATTCAATGTCTCGGGGCTTTAATACTTGGCGCCTGCAGAAATAGATGGTCGCCAGTCATCTTCTATGAGATGCTGAAAATCTCAGGGCTACACATGCCCAAAATGCCTCTCTCTACTGATGTTCGCTCTAGTATGTGTGCAGTTTTGGCATCCTTCCAAAAAACCAAAGCTATATTATCACCTCTGAAATTTCAAGAGGACATATCCTAAGAAGGCGAGGACTGATAGTTGCAAGCTCCCAGACTTTTCTCATGAAAGTGGTGGGGGAAGATGGGACCATAGTTCCACTTAACCACACCAGCAGCAATCCTATTAAATAAAACGATGAGGATTCAAAGTAAACACTCCTTCAAAGAGTCCTCAATATATTGTTTACTGTGTGATAATTGCACCCCAGCTGGGAAACTAGTGCCTCCTGTTTTAGGTGAGGGCGGTGAACATAATCACCACAAAGCTCTGCAGGAGTGCCTTTAAAATGTCACACTTCACAAATCTCAGAAACTTGATCTGTCACTTCCAGTGCTGCATTTACTCCTACAGCGTCCTACAGAACACCGAGTCCCTGCTATGGCTTTATGTGTGCAGAGGATGGGTCAGCCGGTCTAAGCCCGAATGCAACAGAGCACAGATGTTAGCTTTCCACCTTCCTTGAGAGCAGGGCAGGAAGTATGTCCATTACAGCGAAAACAATTTGATCTTTTCTGGATCAAAGTTACATTTTTTTTTAGCAACTGTCCAATGATCATAATCAGTGGGAGCATTTCACCTTATTTCTGAAAGTAATATAACCTTGTGCTGTCAGAATAGGGCACCATCGCACTAGTCTTTGAACTGTGGTGTGGGCAGGAAGCATTTATTGGACACCCTGCACCTCCTTGCAAAGTGGAATCCTTGGGTTCCAGAAGCAAGAGCAAATCGTGCTGCCTGGGAAAGGTGATCCTAAAGGGAGACTCTAGAGAACATAATTGACCACAGTCCTAGGGCAAATCATCTCCCGGATTGCTCCAACCACAGCACTGTGCTCACCTTTCTGAAGCTGGTGAGGCAGCCATGGAAGAAAATAACATTAAATTCACAGGCCACTCTGATTCCAATGATGGCTGATCCCATTGCAGTGGGCAGGGCATGTGGAAATGTACTACTGGAGCCTTAGAAACCTCCGCTCCATCCAGCTGTCTACTGGCTCCAGTGTCTTGTGCATGTTTATTATTCTCTCCCCAAATCTGTCACTTGCTGCTGCTTCTCCACCTCAGCATCTGTTCCACACAGTGTATCCTCAGATCACCATCCAGAGTCTTTCATGTGTGTTTGTTCCACTGAAACGTAAAAAGATTAATTCTAGAATTTTGCTTTAATAATAGCATTTTGATTAATAACAGAATTTTGCTTTTCATTCATGGTGAGAGAGTCTCTGTTTCCTTTCTGTCACTCAAGGGCCCAGGCTGAGAAATGCCACTTTTCACTTGTGGCTTCCAAGGTCACTCTGGGCATGGACATCCAGGCAACCGACAGAGGCAGAGAGAGTAGGTTTGGTCTGCAGCCTGCAGGTTGCTGACTGTTGTTTGAGAATGTCAGCTTCATAAGATCTGGAGCATTAGCTGTCTTTTTCACTGTATATCTCCTATGTGTTCAAACACACTGGCTTTCTAGGGGAAAAGTCTTCCTATTGTGCCTGAACTGAAATCTGCTAGGGGTGATCTTTATTTCAAGCAGGATGCAGAGAGAAAAATCTTTACCAGAATCTGATGTAGTCTGATAGACTTGGTGAGTGCATTTAAGGTTTGTGAGCACAATCAATTTCCTCTAACAAATACATTTAGCTGTCTCAGTGAACAAATTACATTTCCTAAAATAAATGTTAAGCAAGCTTTGTGGTTACAAAAAAATGTATGGTTAAAATTTACAGTCCTGTGAAAGTAAATAAATTAACCGAGTATCTTTGAGAACCATCAACTTGCTTTCAACACCCTGAGACTATTAATGGGAGTGGGAGAGAGATTTTAATCAAGAGAGAGATATGTAACCAAGACATGTTTGATATTTATAGGCATTAAAAAGAGAATATAATATGGACAAAGAATTGTTTTGGCCAACTTTCCTACTATAAACAACTATAAATACTTCAAATATTATACTTAGAAAGTACATTTTTAAAAGCATCGAAGCGTTGGTAAGTATGCTATCATTAGGAATGTTTACCAATATTTTAATTTCTGCCCCTTCTGAGCAAATGTTCACATTGCAATTGTCAGCCAGCATGAAGTTAGTGCGGCCATGAGACTTGCTTTAGACAATAAAATAGGAGCAGAGCTAACCGTTTTGTGTTACTTCTTGGCATATCTTTAAGGTCCATGTGTGATTCATCACAATCTCTTCCCCTGCCCTGGCAACCAGTAACTTGTAGATGATCATGCTTCTGCCATCCTCCGTGGATCCCTGAGTGAGGCAAATGTGGAACATACCACCTGCCAACTTGACATGGAGATGTATGTTATCAAGAGTATATCTCTGTCATTATAAGTCACTAAGTAAGGGGGTATGGCACCACAATATATATTAGTCTATTGTAATTTATGTACTAAGACTGTAAGTTACCAGACTAAATTGTAAAGGAGTGTATGAACTCAGAGGGCTTAAGCAGGAATAGAACACATAGAAGCTGCTTTGATCCTGAAGACACATGCTGATCTGGGCAAATTTGAACTTGATTTTGATGGACTTGTGTTTGAAAAAGAGGTCAAAATCCATGACTGTCAAAGGAGACCCCTGTCATATTAAGCTGGGATCCTAAAAGAGATACACATTAGATTAAGGCTGAATCACAGGGAAATTCACTTGTAGCCCAGAGAACTTCAAAGAAAGTTAACTTAGCATTGAATAGAGCCAAGAAGGCATTAAACACGAAACAAAGAACAAAATTCATCTTTGTGAAATTGAAGTCAAAACCCATCACTCTAATGGGTTTATGGTCCAAATTCCCAGCACATCACCTTGTGGGTACCATCCTGGAACTCCTCCTTACATGACCTATGTGAGAAAACCCAAATTCTTTCTAGAGGAAGGATGTTTTAGCCTACACCTAGGAGAACACAACAGTAATGTTTTAGAAACAACGATCAACATACAATAAAATAAATTTTATTAAGTACACAAGGAAATAAAGCACTATTAGCAAGAGAGCAAAAAACAACAGCAGAGAATCATGAGGACTTTAGGTACTAAAATGATGTTTTTTAAAGAGGCTTTACTTACATAAATAAAAAGAAACTGGGATGTAACCACAAGAATGAGAAAAATTATAAAATGTTATCTAGAAGATTACAAAAAGAATCAAATAGAACTTCTAAACACCAAAAAAATGCAGTTATAAATATTCACAACTTGAGGCTTAAGATCACTTAGACATAAATGGAGAGATATAGTTGAAAGACAGCCAAACAAAGCTATATAGAATGCACCAGAGAGCTAAAATAATAGAAAACATGAAAGCAAGGTTAAGAGACATGAATAACAGAGTGAGAAGTTCTATAACATCTAACTAGGGTGCTAGAAGAAAGGAGAGTGGACGTAGCAGAGGCAATATTTGTTTAGACAATGGTTGAGGTTTTCAAAACTAAGAAATAATACCAATTCATAGATTTGGAATTGTCATTCCCAAGTAGGATGAACAAAAAGAAATCCCATCAAACATACCATAGTGAAACTACATATAGTTTTTGCATACAAAAAATAAATCTTAAAAGCAGGTAGAAAAAGATAGTTTACCTTCAAAGAAGCAATAGTTAGACTGCCATCTATCTGGATGCTCAAGAAGTTGGGAGACAGGGAAGTCATTTCATTAATGTGCTGGGAGAATATAAATGCCAACTTTTATTCTAAAACATGTGATGATAACTTTAAAAAAGATTAAAAAAATTTATTTAGAGAGAGCAGAAGAGAAGCAGAGAAACACTGATGTATGCGAGACACATGGATCGGTTGCTTCCTATACATCCCCTACCAGAGACTTGGCCTACAACCCAGGCATGTGCCCTGGCATGGAATCAAACTGCTGACCCTCTCATTCACAGGCCAGCATTCACTCCACTGAGCCATACCAGTCAGGGCAATAATTTTTTTGTTGTTGTTCAGTAACAGTTGTCCCCATTCCCCAACCCCCTCTGTTGCTCTCCCCTGCACTGTTCAACTCTCACTCCCAAAGGCATTCCCCACCTCATTGTCCTTGTCCATGGGTCCTTTGTATATGTTCCTTGAGTTGACTCATCCCTTTCTTTCCCCTGTTACTTCCTCCCTCTCCTCTGGTCCCTGTCAGTTTGTTTTTTATTTCCATGTCTCTGGTTCTTTTTTGCTCATTTCTTTGTTTTGTTGATTAGGTTCCATTTAGAGGTGAGATTGTATGGTATTTGTTTTTCACTGCCTGCTTATTTCACTTGGCATAATACTCTCCAGTTCCATCCATGCTGTTTCAAAGGATAGGGGTTCTTTCTTTCTCCAAGGACGACATACAGATGGCCCATAGGTATATGAAAGGATGGTCAACATCACTAGCCATCAGAGAGATGCAAATGAAAACCAAAGGGAGATACCATTTCATACCAGTCAGAATGGCCATCATAAACAAATCAACAAACAAGTGTTGGAGAGGATGTGGAGAAAAGGGAACCCCAGTGCACTGTTGGTGGGAATGCAGACTGGTGCAGCCACTGTGGAAAACAGTATGGAATTTCCTCAGAAAACTAAAAATGGATCTGCCTTTTTATTCAGTGATTCCACTGCTGGGACTATACCCTAAGAATCCTGAAACACTAGTTCAGAAAAACCTACACACCCCACTGTTCATAGCAGCACAATTTACAATAGCCAAATGCTGGAATCAACCTAAGTGCCCATCAGTAAATGAGTGGATCAAAAAACTGGTACATTTACACAATGGAATTCTATGCAGCAGAGAGAAAGAAGGAGTTTAGGGGAGTGATTTGTGGAGGGTCACACAGCTGGTAAGCGAGGCCAGAGATTTAGAAGATTTGGGGGGAGTCAGGTAGACCCAGGCTCATGTCCTGGCTACACCATTTCCTCATTTAGTGATGTTGAGCAAGTCTTTTCAAATCCCTGGGCCTAAAATTCCTCATCTGTAAAATGGGATTAGAATGCTACCTACCTCATTGAACTATGGTAAGGACTGAAGTGAGATACTGGCATATGAAACACCTAGGAGAGGGTCAGTAGGTAGAGAAATTGCCTAATAAATGTTAGCCACTATTTGTCCAGTTTTAAAAAAATATCTTATGCACAAAAAAACCTTAATATATATTGTTATGAAACCGGACAACTTGGTGACATGGTGCCACTACTCCCCTTCTACAGACCATTAAATGGAGACTCAGAAACAAGATGTCTGTCCCAACATCACACAAAGTAAACGGAAGAGGTCAATTCAAATGCCAGACATGGAAGGCACAAACCCTCGCTTCCTTCAGGCCTTATTCAGGTATCTCCATCTCAATGAGATGTGACATGACTGTCCTTCGAAAAGTGCAACCAACCTCTTCCTGAATGTTTATTTTCCTGCACCCTGCTTTATTCTTCTCTCCAAAGCACTTTTTGCTTTCTCACACACTGTCTTACTAAATAATTTCTTTATTTACTATGCATATATTTTATTGCCTGTCTCATGCTTACTTGACTATAAGCCCCACAGAGCAGGGGATTTTATTTTGTTAGCTGCTTTATTCATGGTCTGAGCACAATGCCTCACACCTAGTAAATGCTCAATAAATATTTGCTGAATAAATGCATGAAGACTATCTTACTCAGAAGTTTTCATTTTTTTGTACCATACCACATCATAAATGTTTTAAAATTAGAGCTATTTTTTGTTAAATGCCTACCATGTTTTAGGCATCATGGAGGCATCATAAAGATAATGATGGTTAATTTGACCAGAACCTAACATGGAAGGGATGATTACTCAGGCTTTGCAGTTGAGGAAACCAACACTCTGCAAGGTTACATAACTCAGTGCCCATCAGACAGCTATGAAGGGGAGTTACATCAGGGTCAGCTGCATGCCAAGACCTGGTCTCCTTCCCCAGCACAGGACAAATGACAAGACATGGCTTCATGCTCAGCAGCTGATCATGACTATGAGCCTAAGACCAAAATTTTTGCTTGAGAGCCAGACCCTTCCTTAGCTTAAAAATCTCATGAGACCTCATTAGCAGACTCTAAGGACACATTTTCCAGAGTGGAGCCCATCAGACCCTACTGTAAGAGAATCCTCAAGGTTAGAGGAAGTTGTAGGGAGTCCACGTATCTAATTTTTGATAAGAACCTGGGTGATATCTATGATCAGGCTAATGTGAGAAACAGAGTAGTGGAAATCATCTATTCATCCATCCATCCATCCATTTTCTCATTTTTAAAATGAGGATAATACTGGTACCCAGATTGTATGGTTCTTGTAAGTTTAAATGAGGATATATGCTTAAAACAGTGCCAGCCATGTTGTAAAAGCTAAGTAACACTTATACTTGGGTACCTCCCATGGGCCTGGTGCTCTTTCAGTTATCAGGGATACAGCAGAGATAGACAGAAAAGGCCTGTCCCTCCTGGTGCTGATCACCCACCTGAAATGAGCACAGATTTTTTTGGTATGAAACAAAACTGAATTAAACTCCTGCTTTTGCCACTTACACTCAGGTGTGAAAATGAATAAACTTTTGAACTTCTCTGGATCCATTTGCTCCAACGTGAAGAGGGAAATAATAAAATTATTGTTAAATAACAAACATGTTGTGGAAGAGACTGAGGCTCAGAGAGGCAAAGCAACTTGCCTGAGGTTACACAGCTAGTAGGTGGCAGAGCTGGAATTTGAACCCATATATATTAGACTCTGGGTTACCTGCCATGTGACATGGCTTCCCACAGAGAGAGGTGGCTATAAAACTCACAGAGAGTAGGTGAAAAAGATTACAAACCCAGTGAATGCTTCACTCAACTGGTGAAAACCTGCAAACTGAAGCACATTCCACTGAGGCCTGTGGAAACCCCTTTGTGACAAAAAGATGTCCAGACTAACCCATTCCCATTAGCTTCACACAGAGCCAGGCTGACCAAGTCTTCCTGCAACACAGGAATTTGGAGAGTCCCTTGGAGAGATTAGGTTTCTGTAATCTCTCCAGGCATCAGAAGGATTTGGGAGACATAAAAGGCAGCAGTATTTATTCCATAAATAGATAACGGCAAGCCATTTAGAGGGAGTGGCAGAAAGATGAAAAATTTATTCACACAGTTGGAAGCTCATTTCTTTCAGAGTGGTCAGCAGAAATTGAAGACAAAGGCAAGAGAATATTGCAATGGGTACTCCTGACAACATAAATTATTCAGGCGATATTAAACTGCATTGCGCACCACTGCAAACATTTTGTTGATGTTTATGATCTCTGTTGAAAGGCAGAATGGTAGATGAAACCCAATAACATTTATAGATGTGGGTGTGCATGTGTGTGCTCGCACTTCTTTTGTTCTAGTATCCTTTGTAAATCACTTCTCTGAGCTGATGTACCCAACAGTGGCTAGGCTGAGCCTACATGATGCAAAGTGAAGAACAAACCCCTCTCCCCTGGGTAACTGTACTTACCTGTACCACTGACGTCTGCTGTGCTGCAGATGGGTTCCAGAAATCTGGGAGCTGATTTGAGGTGGGGGGGATGGGAGTGGGGGCGGGGGAGGTGGTGCAAAAAGGAAATGCTTCCAATCTGGAGGAAAGAAACCAGGAGAAGCATGAAGATGAGAAGGATGTGGGGGAACTGTGTTCTCCCACTTAAAGAGGGGTCCATGGGAACAGGAGAGGATTTAGAAAATCCTTGCCCTTCTGACCCAGTGGGAGATTCACAGCGTAAGGTGTCTTGTTCAAGGTTATGCGATTCTTGAGGTAGTGATCCCCTTGGCTAGTTCCACTTTCCCTAGTCTCTGACCATAGCACAACATCTGCAAAACACTTGTTCCTTAGAGAAAGCTTGCAGAAATGTGACTTTTAAATGATAAAAGTGAGCAAAGATTTTAATCATTATAACTAAGAATGACAACATAAATACACATGATTATTGGCTCAATTATTTTAAATGAAATGACTTGTTAACTTGATTAAGTAACTGACCAAATTACACAATCTTCTGATTTGATCGATATTTTTTTCCCCACTTTAACTGGTTTACTGTTGGTTTTAGGACTCATCTATATGACCAATTTAAGGGATGAATTCAGTTTTGAATCCATTACTCAGGTCTGTAGACTGATTAAGAACACCAGTTTGGGAGTCAGATGTACTACAGTTAAATCCTGGCACCTTCACTTTCTAAAGGTGTAACTTTGAGTAAGCTCTGAACCTCTCTATATAAGTTTCAGTTTTCTCACCTTAGAATGTGAATGATAATAATCGGAATTATTTTATTGCTTTGTGGAGATTAATTGAAATAATGCAGATGAAAAGCTTAGCAAGTGCTTGCACGAGGTGAGTTCTTAATAAGTGTTGGTTATCATCATCATCATCATCATCATCATCATCATCATCATCATCCCCATCATCAGAAGGAAGGGGATAAGGTTAAAAGGTGAACATCTTTCTTCCAGCAGTCAAGATGGCAACATAGGTAAATGTGGCTTGCCTCCTCACACATCAGATCAAAATTACAACTAAAATATAGAACAACCATCACTCGGAACCACCAGAAATCAAGTTGTATGGCAGTCTGACAGCTACAGAATTAAAGAAACCACATCCATCCAGATGGTAGGAGGGGCAGAGACACAGAACAGGCTGGTCCCACATTCACATGTGGTGGAGAAAAATTTGGGATGGATTTCTTGGAATCGAGGAGTCCCAGCCCCACACCAGGTTCCCCAACCCAGGGTTCCAGTGCCAGGAAGATTAAATCCCCATAACTTCTGGCCGCAACAAACCAGTAGGGATTCAATTGGTAGAAGAAACCACTTCAGTCCCTAGCGGTTTCTATTAAAGAACACACACATGGACTTACTCAGACTCACTCCTTCTGAGCTCTAGGACCAGCATAGCAGCATGAAAGGCACCACTGGCATACAGGGAGAAAGTGAAGTGGCTGGCATCAAGGCAAGAACTGGGGGACAGCTTTCTCTCAGACAGAGAGGTAGGCTATAGTTCCTTTCCTGAAACTTCCCCCTACAGAGCCACAGAGCCAGCAGGCTGGTGCCATATCTGAGACTCCATCAACCTGGCTAATACTGTTTGCCTTGACCAGAAGATCCCAGGAGACTCCATCCTATCCAACTTATGGGCCCACCCAAGCTGCTTCTACATATGAATGGCTGGTCTTTGCTCAAGGTTCACAATTTCCTAAATCCTCTCAAATAGGCAATAGCCAGCCTCAGTGAGCCCTCAGCCCCTATACCTCTTGCTAGGTGGCCCTAGACCTGGCACTAGCAGTAACCAGACTAGATTCACAGCTTGTCTTCACCTGGGAATCTTCAAGCCCTGCAAAAATAGCATACATCTCAGATGACTTTATAGGTCATGCAAAATGGCCCTGGGCAGAACACAGGTAGGGGCTGATCCTGGTCTGCACCACCCAGGAAACCACAGAGCCTGTGCACCCACTAGACAATTACAGATTATGTTGGAGCACTACCACCCTGTCCCTGCACAGCTGATCCTCTATGGAGAGCACAGGTTAGTGGTCAGTGTTTATAGATAGTTCTTGCTGTTGACTGGGTTGGTTAATTCTCTCCCATTAATCTGCTAACAGTAATCAAGGCTCAACTACAAGAAGAGGGTGAACTCACCCCCACATGAAGGGTGAACCTCAAATACACAGCTTGGGTGATAGTGGAGGCTGTGCCACTGGACCCTACAGGACACCTACAACATTAGACCATGCCACCAAGACAGGGAGTCATAGCAGCTCTACTTAATACGTACAAACAAACACAGGCAGGCTGCCAAAATGAGCAGACAAAGTAACATGGCCCAAATGAAAGAGTAGATCAAAACTCCAGAAAAATGCCCTGGCTGGTGGAACTCAAAGGATTGAGTGAGGGTCTGTGAACCAAAGGGTCACCAGTTTGATTCCCAGTCAGGGCACATGCTTGGGTTGCAGGCCAGGTCCCCAGTAGTGGGTGTGCAAGAGGCAATCACCCATTGGTGTTTCTCTCCCTCTCCTTTCCCTTCCCCTCTCTCTAAAAATAAATAAATAAAATCTTTAAAAAATTAAAAACAAAAACAAAAACAAAAAAACTCTAGAAAAAGAACTAAACAAAAGGGAGATAAGCAATCTATCAGATGGAGAGCTGAAAACATTGTTTATAAGGATGCTCAAGGAGATTAGTGAAGACTCCAATAGCATGAAAAAGATCCAGTCAGAAAGGAAAGATACACTAATTAAAATAAAGAACAATTTACAGGGAAACTACGGTAGAGGAGATGAAGCCAAGAACCAAATCAATGATTTGGAACATAAGGAAACAAAACACAACCAACCAGAACAAAAAGAAAGAAGAATCCAAAAAAAAAAAAAAAAAATGGATAGTATAAACAGCCTCTGGGACAACTTGAAGTGATCCAACATTCACGTTACAGGGGTTCAAGAAGGAGAAGAAGAGCAAGAAATTGGGAATCAATTTGAAAAAATAATGAAAGACAACTTCCATAATTTGGTTAAGGAAATAGACATGCAAGTCCAGAAAGCACAGAGAGTCCTAAGCAAGATGGATGCAGAGAGGCCCACTCCAAGACACACAATAAAAATGCCAAAGGTTAAAGATAAAAAGAGACCCTTAAAAGCAACAAGAGAAAAGCAGTTATTTATCTACAGGGGAATTCCCATAGACTGTCAGCTGATTTCTCAAAAGAAACTTTGCCAGCTAGAAGGGATTGGCAAGAAATATTCAAAATCATGAAAGACAGGGACCTCCAGCCAAGATTTCTCTACCCAGTGAAGCTCTCATTTAGAATACAGGGGCAGATAAAGTGCTTCCCAGACAAGAAAAAACCACAGGAATTCAATATCACCAAACCATTATTATGTGAAATGTTAAAGGGACTTATTTAAGAAAAAGATCAAAACTATGAATAACAAAATGGCAACAAATACATATCTATCAATAATTAAATCTAAAAAAAAAACAAATTAAGTAAACAAGAGGTACAGAGAGAAAACTATGGGTACAGAGAGTGTTTTGATGTTTGCCAGATGGGAGTGGGGTGGGGGGGAATGGGTGAAGAGGTGAGGGGATTAAGAAGTACAAATAGATGGTTACCAAATAGTCATGGGGATGTAAAGTACAGTATAGGAAATGGAGTAGCCAAAGAACCTATGCATGACCCACAGACACGAAAAATGGTGTAGGGATTGCCCTTAGGGAGTTGAGGGTGCTGGGTGGAGGGGGGCAAAGGGGGAAATTCAGGACAACTGTAATAGCATAATCAATAAAATATAACAAAAAGTCTTCCAGTCTTAGGGATGCTTGAGAAAAGCTGGGCACTCAGTGCTGTATATTCATTAGACATATATATACTCATTGGACCCAGAAAGAGAACCAATGGTTCACTAAGGAAGTAGACATCAAAACAACCAGTGGAATTCTCCAGAAACCAGCAGTGGCCAGTAATGCCCTTCCTCTTTAAGGACTTGAGACCTCTGAAGACAGGCATTCCAGGGGACCAACTGACTGACTTGCTGTCAATCTCCTCCCAGACCCAGGGGAGTCTTGGAAAGCAATTAGCATCTCCAGGACGAATGTCTGGCAGCCCTGAGAAAGCCTCGGAAGAAAAGTTTGTTCTTATTCCTTAAATAAAAGCATTATACTCTGAAATCCTAAAAAAGACCCTCCCAGTTGGCATCCCAAGACAGGGAGGAAGGCTCTGCAAAGAAAGCTGGAGGAAGCTCCCATGTGATCCCTGCTTCCCTGGTGGGCCTCCTGGGACGCACCCTGAAGGAGCCCTGCGGGGAAGGCCCCTGGCTGACCTGCCTGGGGGACCTGGCCACCTGAGAATGCCTCTGGTCCTCAGCACCTCAACCCTCAGGAGGAAGAGGCCTCGGACCACCACGTGGCTGACTCTTGAAGGAGTGGCCCAGAGGCCAGAAGCTGACTTCTCTGACAGCAGCCAGCAAGAGGCGCCTCCCCCAGACAACTGGGGGAGAGACCATTCTCAACCTCCCTCCAGGTGAAATGGAGGTGGGCGAGGGGCCATTTCCCCTCCTTAGAGTGTTACAACCTGGCCTGGATAACGCTAGATGACCAAAATTTGAATCGTTAGGGGGTGGCCGGGAGGTCCGG
>PVKU01015773.1:0-17004 GCA_004027475.1 Anoura caudifer | reverse complement strand
ACAATTACTTAAGGTAAAAACATTATTAATTCCATGTAATTTTGCTCCAGTTATTCATTTATCTGTATTTTGAAATCAATTTGAAATGGCAGAAAAACAAAGTTAAGACATTTAGTTATGTTTATTTAAATTGGCTGAATATTTATATTTTATTAATATATTACTTGACGGTAACTTCCTGGAAAATAAAAGCAAATTAGAAATATCAACCTAGTGAACAAAACTTAAATATTTTTGCATCAATAAAATGAAGAAAGTGACAAACAATAATTAGGCACAAAGTAGAGTGAGAAACAATGACCTGTCTCTGTATGACTGAAGGTCATAATGTTCTGTCAATCAATTGTCTTTTCTTTTTTTAATTATATTTTATTGATTACGCTATTACAGTTGTCCTGATTTTCCCCCCTTTGCCCCCCTCTCCCCAGCAGTCCCCACCCTCTCAGGCAATGCCCCCATCATTGTTCATTTCCATGGTCATGCATGTAAGTTCTTTGGCTACTCTATTTCCTATACTGTACTTTACATACTCATGGCTATTCTGTAACTACTTCTTTGTACTTCATAATCCCCTCCCACTTCCCATCTGGCAACCTTCCAGTAACTAACTTCTTTTCTCTTGCTTTTAAGAGTCTCTCTTTATCTTTAAACTTTGGCCCTTTAATAATGATATGTCTTGCGGTGGGTCTCTTTGCATTCATCATAATCGGATTCTGAGCTTTCTGGACTTGCATGTTTATTTCCTTCACCAAATTAGTAAAGTTTTCTTTCACTATTGTTTCAGATAGATTTCCAATTTCTTGCACTTTCTCTTTTCCTTCTGGACCCCTATGTGGTGAATGTTGGACCTCTTAAAGTTGTCCCAGAGGCTGTTTATACTATCCTTATTTTTTTGGATTATTTTTCTTCTTGTTGTTCTGTATGGTTGTTTTTTGGTTCCTTATGTTCCAAATCACTGATTTGATTCTCAGCTTCATCCATGCTACTATTGTTCTCTGTAAATTGTTCTTTATTTCAATTAGTGTATCTTTTGTTTCTGACTGGGTCTTCTTTATGCTGCTGAGGTCTTCACTAAGTTCCTTGAGCATCCTTATAACCAGTGTTTTGAACTCTGCACCTGACAGACTGCTTATCTCCATTTCATTTAACTCTTTCTGAAGTTTTGATATATTCTTTCATTTGGGCCATGTTTCTTTGTCTTCTCATTTTGGCAGCCTCCCTGTGCTTATTTCTATGTATTAGGTAGAGCTGCTTTGACTCTGTGTCTTGGTAGTGTGACCTATAGGGTCCAGTGACAGAGCCTCCCCTAATCACCCAAGTTGGGTACTTGAGGTGTGTCCTTTGTGTGGGCTGAGTA
Organism: Anoura caudifer; assembly: GCA_004027475.1. Classification (NCBI taxonomy): domain Eukaryota; kingdom Metazoa; phylum Chordata; class Mammalia; order Chiroptera; family Phyllostomidae; genus Anoura; species Anoura caudifer. The sequence goes on along the minus strand of PVKU01015773.1, from coordinate 15,647 downwards.
CACCCTCCTCTTGTAGTTGAATCTTGGTTGCTGTTGTTAGGTCAATGGGAGGGATTTACTCAGGCCAGTCAGCCGCACGGACTGACTGTCACCACTGACCACCAACCTCCACTCACTGTGGACAATCAGCTATGCAGGGGCAGGGTGGTGATGCTCCCACATGGTCTGTAGCTGTCCACTGGGTGTGCTGTCTCTGGAGTTTCTCAGGTGGTGCAGGCCAAGGTCAGCCCCCACCTGTGTTTTGCCCTGGTCACCCTGCCTTAGCTGTAAAACAATCTAAGATGACTGCTACTTGTGCTGGGCTTGGAGATTCCCAGGTGAAGCCATGCTGTGACTCTAATCTGGATGCTGCTAGGACTCACTGAAGCCAGCTATTGCTTGCCTGATAGGATTTAGGAGCCAAGACCAGCCATTCTCATGGAAAAGCAGCTTGGGTGGGCCTGTTAGTTGGGTAGGGTAGAGCCTTTGGGGATCTCCAAGGTGGGTCACACAATGTTAGTCAGGTTGATGGAGTCTCAGATATGGCACCAGCCTACCAGCTCTATGCAGGGAGGGCTCAGCAAAAGAGAAATGGCCTCTGCGCACCCCCATGCCAGACACTTCAGTTTCCCTGTATGCCACTGGTGCACTTCAAGCTTCCACCCCAGTGCTGGAGCTCAGAGGGAGCAAGTTTGAGTAAGTGAGTCCGTGTGTGGGTTCCCCAAGAAATGCTGAGGGCTCTAGCAGCTTCCTCCACCAACTCAACCCCTGCTGGTTTTTGAAGCCAGAAGTTGTGGGGACTTATCTTCCTGGCACTGGAATCATGCACTGGGGGACCTGGTGTGGGTCTGGGACTCCTTGCCCCCGAGATATCCCTCCCAAATTTTTAACCACATGGGTGTGGGGCCAGCCCATTAGGCATCTGTGCCCCTCCTACCAGTCTGGATGGATGTGGTATCTTCAAATGTGTAGTTGTCAGACTTCCATTCAGCTCGACTTATGAGGTTCCCAAGTGATGACTGTTCTATATTTTAGTTGTAATTTTGATGTGGTTGTGTGAAGAGGCAAGCCAATGTCCGCCTACGTCACCATCTTGACTAGAAGCCCTATTGTCTTATTTTCTAAAAGAACATTTTATAATTATGTTTCTGTGTTTAATAAAATCAGTAAAAAATCTGTCTTCTAATTAAATTGGTGTATTTTCATTACTGAAGCTTTCATTTCAATAAATCATTAATTTTATGCTTGATGAAGAGAATGAATGGGGAATAATTTCTCAATATGTGGATAACTATAGTAATTCAGAAGTACAAAGTCTTATTTTATTTTTTATTTAATCTTTTCTGTATTTTTTTGTTACCATTCAGTCTCATTATATCCCACTCCCCACCCCAACAACCACCACACTGCTGTCCATGTTCATGAGTCCTTTTTCCTTCACAAAGTCCTCTTTTAAAAAGACAACCAAATATATATTTGGAATGTGATTTGTATGTGATCTCAACATGATGAGGCCAGTGATAACAGACTAAATGGACTCTATTAAAATTTGTGAAAAATTCAAAATGATCCCTATGTATAAATCCATGAAAATGAAATTTTAGTGCCTTTCTGGAAAGTATATATCTTTTCTAGATAAGCCTGAATAAGCAGGTCTTTAATCTAATTTATTCGCCTCTATTCAATGCAGCACCTAAATCACTCCCTTGTAATAATGCAAGTAGTCTTACCTCATTTAGTTTACTGAAAACAATATAATAAAATTGTAGATTGTTTAGTGATTCATTACAAACCATGATATTTGATCAATTATTTTATAATTTCTTGCACATCACTCTACAAAACACAAGGTAAACTCTCTCATTTCACAATAGCTTCTCGTGGGATTTAAAGAGACATTTTCTTTTATTCATATTAAATAGGCTCAATGTTAAGAAACGCAAACACAGTAGAATAAAATGTTTAAATAGAATCATTTAAAAATAGTATGCACTATACTAGTGGCAGCATTAATTTCTTTTAATTCAGAGGAGAAAATATTTTGTCCTAAGATAAATTTTTATATTAATTTCTTCAAAATGCTGATATTTTGGCTTTTTTTATGATTATACTAACTACCTAGACAAACTATATAGACCAAAGAAAATCTCAAAGAAAATCAGAAAACATTTTAAACTAAATTGAAATAAAAATACAATATAAAAGTCAAAGGATGTGGCTAGTGCAGTCATATTAGATGCTTAGATGACAATAAAGAGATTTCTAATTAATAACATAAGTTTCTACCATAAAAAATTCTTATAAGAGAAAGGAAAATAAAGTCAAAGTAAGCAGAAGAAAGATCAGAACAGAAACCAATGACTCTAAAAACAGAAAACACTAGGAAAAGTAATTGAAACTCAAAGCTTGTTATATGGAAAGGTCAGTAAAATTGAGAAACTTATAGCAGTGGTCCCCAACCTTTTGGCACCAGGTGCCAGTACCATGAAAGACTATTTTTCCATGGCTGGTAGGTGGGAAGAAGGGGGAGGTGCTGAGAGGGGTGGCACTCAGGCAGTAATGCCAGTGATGGGGAACAGGATGAAGCTTCTCATCTCCTGCTGTGTGGCCTGTTTCCTAACAGGCCTTGGACTGATACCGATAGTGGCCCATGGCCTGTGGGTAGGGGACCCCTGACCTATAGCAAAGCAAAAAGGAGAGAGAGAAGATTCTAACTGCCATTATCAGGATTGAAATGGGATACCATTATAGACCCAATAGACATTAACAGTATAGTAAAGGAATACTATAAATAACACTACACATATAATATCAAAAACTAATTCATTGAAAACAACAAACTACCAAAACTTACCCATTATGAAATATATCACCTGAACTGTCCTATAACTATTTAATAAATAAAATCTTCAAGCCCAGATAATTTCACTACCAAATATTGAAAATAATAACATCAATTCTCCATAATATTTTCCATGAAATAGAAGAGAATACTTCCTCAGTCATTTCATAATGCCAGCACCCTGATATCAAAACCAAAGATAGAATAAAAATACAGAAAACTTCAGACCAATATTCTGCATGTACAGAGGGGAGAAAAAGAGAAACCCTCTAAAAATATTAGCAAATAGCATTCAGCAATATATAGAAAGAAAAATACAACATAGTGAAGTGGTATTTACTGTGGAAAGGACTGACTGCATATTTGATAAACAATAAATATTAAAATTGAGACTACATGATCATATCAATTGATGCAGAAAAAGCATTTGGCAAAATCAACATCCACACATGATAAGACTTCCAGCAAGCGAGGACTATAAGGAAACTTCCTTAACCTGATAAAGGACATCTACAAAATCCTTGCAACTAACAAACTTAATAGTGAAAGATGGAATGCTTCTTCCTAACATCAGGAAAAAGACAAAGATGTCTGCTCTCTCCACTTCTACTCAAAATTGTACAGGATGTTCTAGCTAATTCACTAGAACAAAAAAGAAAGAAAAATTTATATTGGAAAGAAATTAGTAAGGCTGTCTTCATTTGCAGACATGATTGTCAAACTAGAAAGTTCAATGGAATCTACTAAAAAACTAGTAATCCTAATAGGCAATATTAGAAAGATTGTAGGATATAGGGTCAACAATAAACAATCCATTGTATTTCTATATATTATCAATGAATAAATGGAAATTAAAATTTAATAAAACAACACCATTTGTCAACATTATTAAAGTACAAATACTCAGGTATAAATCTGATAAACCATGCATGGTTTCACAATGCTGAAAACTCTAAAATAATGATTAAAGAATTAAAAGAAGACCTACATAAAAAGTGAGACATGGATTAGAAAAATCAACATAGTAAAGCTTTCAGTTCTCTCCAAGTTGAACTCTACAGGTTTGCCATAGTGCAATCAAAGTCCCAGCAGAAGTTTTTATAAATATTTTTATATTTCCACACTTTATATAGAAATGCAAAGGAACTTGAATAACTCAAACAATTTTGAAAAAGAACAATAAAGTTGCAGAAATCAGAGTACCCTATTTTATGACTTACTCCAAAGATACAATTAAAAAAAGGGCTACTGGCAAAGGAAGAGATATAAAAATGAACTGAATAGAATAGAGAGTCCAGAAATAGACCCGCACATATACAGTCAATTGATTTTTGACAAAGCTGCAAAATCATTTCAATGGAGAAAGAACTGTGATTTCAACAAATGGTGCTGGAACAATCAAGCATCTCAATGCAAAATAATGGACCAACCTTGATCTAAACTTCACATTTTACTTTAAAAAAATTAACTCAATGTGAGCCACAATTCTCAATGTAAAACTATAAAACTTTCATAAGAAAACAGGAGAAAATCTTCATAATCTAGGGTTAGGTGGAGTTCTTACATGTGATACCAAAAGTATGATCCATTTAAAAAAATGAGAAATTGTACTTCATCACATTAAACCTATTTGCTTTACAGGAGAAAAGAATATAAAGGCAAGCTACACACTGGGAGAAAAAAATTACAAATTACATATCAAATACAGAACTTAAATCCAAAATATATGAAGAACTTTAACAAGTCAACATGAAGAACACAACCCAATTAAAAAAATGACCAGCAGGCCGACAGCTCTGGGGTGGAGAGCGTGGGTGGGGTTATGGGGTAGAGGGACTGACCCAAAAAGAAAAAGGACTCACTGACACAGACAACAGTGTGGTGATTGCGGGGGGAATGTGGTGTGTGGAGGTGTAAGAGGATGTAAGGGGGATGTTAATGGAAAAATATAATAAAAAACAAACTGTTAAAAATAAATAAAAAAGAAAAAATGACCAAAAGATTTGAAAGCGCATCAATACAGAATATATACAAATGAAAAAATAAGCACATAAAAAATGTTCAACATCATTAGGGAAATGCAAATTAAAATCATAATGTGATACCACCAGAGTATCTATTGATTGACAAAGTATAAAATATTGAGACTACCAGCTGTTTACAAGGATGCACAGCTAATGGAACTCTCATACATTGCTGCTCTGAATGTAAAATGGAAGAGCCATATCAGAAAACAATTTGACAGTTTCTTATAAAGTTAAATATACACTTACCATATGATTCAGCAATCCCACTCCTGAGTATTTACCCTAGAGAAATGAAAACAGGTTTACACAAAAACCTATACATGGATGTTTATAACAGCTGTTTTCATAATTCCCCAAACCTGGAACAATCCAACTGTCCCTCAACAGCTGAGTGAATAAACTGTGGTTCATTCATCCAATGGAATACTACTGAGCAATAAAAAAGAACTATAGATATATTCAACAATGTGGATGAATCTCATTGCAATTGTGCTGAGTAAAAGAAGCCAGTCTCAAAATGTTATATACAACATTCCAGTTTTATTGGATTCCAATTTTATAACATTATATTATTATTATTTTATAACATTACCAAAAAGGCAAAACTAAAGTAAGGGAGAATGGAACAGTGGTTTCAGGGATGGGACAAAGGTGTGATTATAAAGATGTAATCGAGGCACAATTATAAAGACACAAGGGAGGTTTGGGGGGTGATGGAACTGTATTCCCACCGGGGTAGCTGTTACATGAATCTGTACATGGGTTTAAATCATAGAGCTGCATACCAAGAATAAATCAATTTTATTGCACAATACTTGAAAAAAACACAACCAAAAGGACTATGCTAAATTTTAAAAAGGCTTGTTGGCTGAATGTAGCTCGGCACTATCTTTCCCCAAAGTAGATGCTTAATTAACACCGGCTGAACAAAATCACTGCAACTGGCTGCATTTTCTGCTTCAGTATCAAACTCATTTCTATTCCTAAGCTTCGAAAATGTCAATAACTTTCTGTAATGTCAGTAACATTTTCTATAATGGTCTCTCCCATGGTAACATGTCTAGTTTGCACAAAACTAAATCATTAAAAATGTCAAATGAAAGTCAGAAATCTAGATTTCCCAAGCAATTATGTTAAACTTAAAAAAATCATTAATAACAAAAACTTTTTAAATATCTTACATGCTTATTTTCCACATTAAAAAATGGACAGGATCTGTACTGAAATTACACAAAGGTATAGTATACCAAACAGATATTTAAAAAATGTGTGCAGAATTAACTAATCTTTATTAAACATGAGCTGAATAGCTAAGCCATTGATTTATCTGAAATATTAACTCTTTCTAGGATTTTTCTTTTTGTGTGAATCAGCAAACTGACTATTAAACTTTATTTTTATTCTTTCCGGCTCAAACCATGGTGTGCTCTTATAACTCACGCTGTTTCTATTTTAAATGTCCTTTGCTGAGAGACGCATTCGTCTGCCTGCGGCTCCTGTGCAACCAGCCTCGTCTGCTTGGGGGCCCACCACATCGCTGCACACGCTGACCTGTCACAGGTCTCAGACTTGTTTATTGTGGTCGATCAGTGAAATGGATCGCTTAAATCGCATGTGTGCGAGGGAATAAAAGTAACCACTGAGGAAAAAAACATTAACTTTGGTCTTGCTTTGCTCTAAACTGTGTAAAACAGTGCTCCCATGCTGGAAAATGAGTAATAATATACGTAAGGTTTTCAGAAGTGCACAGTCCAAGGATTAAACACATTTTAAAAACTGCAAATATGTCATTGGTGTATACTTACAGTACAAAGTATAATTTTAATGCTGCTCTTAAATTTCTATTTGTTATAGAATTATTTTAGTGCCCTCCATATTGTTTTTAAGGTATTCTTTCTGAATGTTCACTTAACATATGATCATCTCCAATTTATGTAGGTTCAGGTCAAATTTTCAATAAAATTTTTTAGTTTTACCACTTTGATAGCGTAAACTATAATGTATTTCATAATGGTGCTAAAATATATTCATTTATACATTCTACAATACATGCTTTGATGCCACATTACACCATCACTTGCAAATAAACAAAACTAGAATGCTCTTGTTAGTTAATAATTTAGAAATGTAATAAACAATTACCTACAGCTATAATTATACCATCGAACTAAAAGATGAAAAACACCTAACCGTATTGAAGCACTCAATGTAGTAACTTCATTTTGTTCAGTCTATGACTAGAAACATAAACAATAATGAATTTGCTTAATTGTTTTTAAAAGAATGAAATAATATACATATAAAGTTGCAGCTTTCTACATTTTGGCTCTGAGGACATTGATTAATCAGGACTATTATCTATTATGGACAAGAACATCATAATGGCAACTTGTAGAAATAAAGTTTCTATATAAAAATATACTGATCTTCAAGCTTCCAATTTCCATGAGCATGTCACCCATTGGCTTTAAAGGCTTTCTTCAGCCGTAACATTTGTTGCTCAGACCCCTCACACACCTCGCCCTTGAGAGTATCATCGTGGGTACAGGAGTTTAAACCAACGAAAGGCATGCCCTCTTATAAAACTACAGGAAGGGTCAATTACCCTCTAGATTATTTTCACAGTTTAACACAATTATACACAATTATGTGGGCAAATAATTAAATCAGGCTCTGGGAAAATATGCATTTAAGTTAAATGTGATGGAAGTGAATGAATATCACTAAGATTACAGTTACTTAGAGAAACTTGTTTGCGTTAACCTAAAATAAAATCCTAACTCGAATAAATTTAAAGTGCTTATGACACTCCAGTGCAGTATCATGGAGATTACTGTTCCTTTAAAATATTAACAGTATTGGGAAAAACTTTACAAAAGGGTATTTTCTAAACATGTGTGAGCACAGAGACAGACAGCAATTATAATACAGCTACATGACTATTAAGTTCTCCCAGAGAGAAATATCATTTCAAAAATTACCAAGTGTTTATATAGTGTAGGTATTCAAAGTTAGCTCCTTTCCCCAAGCCTCAACATTTATCATATAGAACTTTTAGCAAATTTTAAAAAAATTACCTGCTTCTGCAGCCATCTTTCATGCCTTCGTTGTTTCCTTCTCAGATTCTTCAACTTGCTCCTTTCTCTTTTACTGAGCCTCTGGTTAATGGCACCCAAGGAAAAACTGCCCGAGCGCAAGAAGTTCAGAGGAGAGCGGTGCTCTTCGTGGTCCGAGGCTTCCAGTGTGCTCCTGCCCGCCGAGGGCAGGTCCATCAGGAAAGTCAGGCTGTCAGACCCGGCATGGTCAGAGTACACGGCAGAAGCTTCTAGACCACGCTGAAATTCTCCTCTTTGTGCCTGGGTCTCATGGGGAACCACTGAAATTCTTTGCAGCAGCCTATTAGGATCAAAACTTGATGAAATCTGAAAGGAACAGCTATTTTTAGTAGATTCTAAAGGCGAGTCTGAAAGGTCAACAGGCTGTGTTTCATTTAGCCTGGAATGGGCAGTAGCCTTACTATGTATTTCATACAAAGTAGGAAATAAAGTCAGCTTCTCACTGATGTTCAGATCCAAGCTATGCGATTTTCTATGAAAAGCTCTTCTGGTGCATCTGCCAGGCACAAGCTGGGGAACAAAAAGCTGGTATTTGGGACTGGATGCTTTGAAGAGCAGTTTTTCCTTCTTCATCTGGAAATATGTAGACCGTACCTCCAGGCAGAGTGCTTCTGTTAATCTTCCGGAGCCATTATTATTTTGAGCCATGTTTAAAAGCCTGTGATTTCTGTTTTTGAAGGCGCTACCTGTCAGCTGAGTTTCCGTGTCACAACCTGACTGAAGTCCAGGATGTGACAAGTATTTCAGCGATGGTCTCATTAGTCGGCCTGCCTGTGCTGGCTGACAGTCGGTCCGGCTCTTGGAGAGATGTACAGCTGTACGCAGGCCACAGGAACATTTTGGAGTGCTGACAAAATTAAAGCCCCCTAAACGGGCCCCACAAAAAGGGCAATTCAGTTTTCCAACCGTCCACTGGGCCTACAGGTAATAAAGGAAAATAAAGACAATGCATTCATTGTTAATCAAAAAGAATGTGAGCTGTTTTTTTAAGCCAACGACATGAAAGTTTTCTATGCCACAGAAAAAGCTAGCTTTCTGTTTTCTGATTAGTAGACAGAAGACTAAATGGAAACAAGCAAATAGAGATAAGCAGCTCCAAAGTTCTAGAACGATAACATGGTGCTCATCATGAGAATCTAAACAATACTCCTAAGAATTCTAAAAAAATCTCCTAAACAATAGGTTGAATATGGATACAGTGTGAACTAATGAAAAGAAAAATACACTACGGAACCAGGAAGTACATCAGTCTACAGAGCTTAATTTGCAAGTAAAATCTCACCGAAAAGTGTCTGTTTTGATACACTACTTGCATACCAAGCACTGTGGGAGGGAACTTGACCCAATCATCAGAATAAGGCTCTTCCTGCCTTTCTACATGCAACCAAAAGATATTGGTTTATATATCGGACAGTGCATTTTCTATACACAGATTGGAAATTAATAATGAGCTGGCTTAAAATGATCTTTTCAGCAGAGACAGTGCAGTGTCCTGACACGTTTTGTAAAGTTCAGGACACTAAAAGCACCACACTGGCATTTTCTCAGGAAATCATTGCAATGTGAGAAGGGATGCAAGAAAAGTCTATAAATGTTGTTTAATAACAGAAAAGGTTAAGCTACTCAGTGAAGAAAGACAACTTTATTTTCCTAAAAATCATATTACTTACAGTTTTCTAAGACTTAACTGTTTTTAATTATGAGAAATAATGGTATCATACTGTTAACAAGGTGAGTTCTTGCTCTTATAATATTTCATTAAGAATCCTTGAAAGTGTTGTACTTTATTTTTACTGTGCCAATAAGATCCTTAATTATCCAGTTTAGTTGATATGTGTGTGCATACATTAATAATATATACAGGATATTTCATTCACTTGGTAGATACTGTTCTAGATGCTGGGGATACAGTAATAAACAAAAGATAAAAACCGCTGACTTCATGGACTTTATAGTCTAGCAGGAAAGCCAGGCAATTAAGATCAGCAAGCCATAAGTGTGTGGGGGTGAGGATATATATACGTGTATATGTGGGTATAATAATTCATATGTTTATATATGTAATATGTACTTATGCATTTTTAAAAGTACTATATATTACTTATAATTTGTGTCTGTGTGTGTATGTATAAATTCTAGGTATGTAAATAAAGCAGAGAAGGAAGAAAGAAATGTGAAGAGTGGTAACAGTGGGGAGGGCAGTTGATAGGTAGGTCAGGCAATGCCTCATTGAGAATAAAGACCTATAGAAACAAGGGAACAGGTGACTATCTGTGGGAAGAACTTTCAAGCGAGAGGAAATACCAAGTGCAAAGTCTGAGGTAGGAAAGTGAACCATGGATGGATGTGGAGAAAATTATGCTAAGTGAATTTAGCCAGTCAGCAAAAGAAAAATACTACATGATCTCAGTTTTTTGTGGAATTTAACGAACACAATAAACCAACAAACTAAATAGTAACAGAAGCTTAGATACATAAAACAGACTGACAGCTGCCAGAAAGGGCGAGGGTGGGGGACAGGATGAAAGATGGTGCAGGGCTTACCCGAAGAGCAGTTATGAACGACCATGGACATGGACGACAACATGGGGATGGTCTTGGGGTGGGGAGAGGGAGAAAAAGTGGGAACAACTGAAACAGCAGAAACAATAAAAATAAAACTAAAAAAATAAATAAAATGAAAAATGTAAAAGAAAAAAAAGAGTAAAAAGTATCTGAAGCACCCCAATAACAGTGAAGAAACCAGAAAGTATAATTATGAATTTCATAGCCTTTCCTGTCTGTTGAAACAATGCATCCAAGAAAAATAACTCTAAAACGAGGACAAAAACATTCTGAAGGTAGTATCTTCCTAATTTCACTGAGATGAGGAACTTACTTTTTGTATTAGGCGGCTTATCCATTCTGGGAGGGCTTCTATATTCATGTGCCACACATGACAAGTATTTTGGTCATAGGCTGAACCATGTCCATCCTGTTTTATCAAAATGCATGATATTAGTTTTCACCAGTTCAAGATTTATTTCACAAATTTCATATTTGAATAAAACACAAAAATATAAATTCAGTTTTAGCTAGCAAGGAAATATACACTGACCTTCTTTCCTCACTTTCATCTCCAAAAATAAACCCAAAAAGATACAAAGAAAATTATTTTCACAGAATAATACCTGTGAATTTTAAAAAAGCCCTCCATTTCACTGAGTTCATCAATTAAGTTTAAAGCTTAGCATTATGTTACTTAATGAACAAATCCAGCACCCGATTCTTTTTCCTGTGTGTGAGAGAAAAATAGTGCCATTCATGACAACTTTTCCTGCCTTCAAGCTCTGATTCTGTCTGGATTCTACTAATGAAAGAATAAAGGAGTTTCTATATTCTCTATCAAGATGCTCAAGAAAAGTGTAAGAGGATGAGGAAGAGGAACTATTAAGGAGGCAGCTGGAAAAGCCTCAACTAAACAACAAAAATTTCAAAACAAAACTTATGGCTTTCTGAGGTAGCTTTGTAGAAATAAATGTGATTATAGTTGAGGCAGTACAGCTTCCCAACTTGTCAGAATGATGCGGGGCAGGTCAGGGTGGAGAAATGTGCCCTTTACCACCTGGGTGACCTTAGGCCAATTGCTCTACCTTTCTGGGTCTCAGCTGCTTCACCTGTAAATCACTGGTAGGTAACTGCTAAGGTCCCTACTGAGCCTACAAAATTTCAGTTTATGAAATGACAGAAAAGTGTTGATTGAGAAGCACAAAGAAAGAGCTCTTCTTTCCCCAGGGTCAGGTTTGGTAAGCAGTAGCTTTGCAAGTTGCCAAAGCACAATTCTTTGTTTGGTTTTCCAAGCAGCTGCACCACTGCTGGTTACTATAATCAGGTTAGCAAAATAACAAGCAATATGGAAATTTCTAAACATACCTTATAAGCTTCTACTCACAGTGACATGAGTGAAAGAGGACTGAATCTCGTTAAGAACTTTCACTGAATAACCTCCTTCAGATTGTGACCTGGAGCCAGGATCACCAGAATTCTTAGGTTTAATTTTTCAAGTTGGTCCCTTAGGACCTTACATCATTTTTCTCTCCCATCAGTAGATCTTAAAATACTCAATGGTGGCCCAGGGCAGACAAAAAGTTTCAGTATAATTTATTTACATATTGGAAAGATCTAAAAGGGGAAAAGGACTTGAACTATTGATATAATGTGAAATCACATTTCATTATTTTATATACTGTACATGAGTGTATTTCAGACATTATAAACAATAATCAATGCTAAACCAAACTCAAGATTACAATGGTGAAAGAAAACTTGTTAAAAGGTTGGAAATTCTTCCAATTCCAATGTTTTTAAAATCTATAAAATAGGTTGAAAATATTTCAATGGCCAATAGAAAATCTGTTGGGAAGGGTTTATAGTTGGCCAAAAAAAAAAAAAAAAAAAAGATGTTACAGTTTTATTCATGATGCCTCAACTCCAATTCTGGTTAACAAAATGCAACTTTTCATGTCAACAGTGAGAGAAAGCCAGGCAATAATGAAGAGGGTGTTATTCAATGGAAGCAGGGTAAAAAAGAGAAGAAAAAATGCTAGGAATAACTTCTATTTCAATCATCCTACTGCTCCCTAATACATGTCTCCTCACCACAGTGTTGGGCAAACATACAAAAGTTTATTTTATTATAGATTCTCTTAAAATGATATAGGGAAAATTCAGGCAGAGAGGGATTTAATTGTTGGTCTCAAAATGGCCAAGTGAGTATATATCCCAGTCTATTCTCCCTGTGAAACCACACACCCTATAAAAGTTTTTTTTTTAAAGAATCAATAGCTAAACTAGAAAATATAAATGGGGAGATTCCAACGAACCAGAAATTGAGATGAACTTCTGAAAGATTTATGAGGGAAACAACAGCATACCGTATCGAAGTACATAATAGATGAGAACCACACAAAGAATGCTTCATGCCAAAGTGGTGGAAACTAGAAGCAAGAAATGCTCTGGGAAACTATTAGAAGTGGAGTTGAAGTCCATGTGTCTCTAGCCAAGAGTAGTTTTAGGGGCAGAGAAAAACAGGGCAACACCCCAGGGTGGCTGGGAAGGCCTGGAAAAAATGAAAAGCATTTGCAGCAAGTTCAGAAGATGAGCTAGTGAGGACCAGCTTCTATTCTCACTGAAAATAGTACCACAACATATAAAGAGTGTGATGTAGATGTGTAACTGTAATGGGGTCCAGAACTTGGGGTGTCTGGGAATCTAGGATATCCCCCATAGACCTGACTAGAGACACGGAGCAGGGCTATTGAGAGTTATTTTGCATATCGATAACATCAGCTAGGTTCATACCCATACGAAAAAAATGGTTATTTTGCATATTGATAACAGCAGACTAGTGTTCCAGCCTGGGAGGAGCCAGAAAGATATACATGACTTTAACTCATGAGGTTAATGGGAGACCACGCCCCTTCCCACTTCTGTGCAAGAGCTTGGAGATGGTTTGCTCCACAGAACATGGCTAGCCTCCTGGACTAACAATGGCAGCCAAGAAAAGCAGAGAATAGGGGAGTGCTGGCAGGTGTAGCTGATTGTGGGAGGAGTTGGAAATGGGGAATCAGAGGAGGTTCTAGACTCTGATTTAAACTAAAGGTGGGCTGCTGTGTGAGGTAAGAGACAACGGGGGACAATGAGAGACCTGTCTACTGAAAACTAGAAAATGCTATGCATAGAAATGAAAGAATAGCTAATTAAGCCAAGAAACACACCATATTCATGGATTGGAAGGTTTGATGTTCTAACAACGTTAATTCTTCCCATATTAACATATAGATTCAATACAATCCCACTCAAATCCAAGCAGGCTTATACAGATCTCAAATTTTATGTAAAAATGCAAAATGACCTAAAGCACCCTGAAATGTTTTGCAAGAGAAGAAAGGTGGAGGGTACATACTACATCATTTTGACAGTAGAACAGAGTCCAAAAATAGACCTGTATATACAGTCAATTGAGTTTTGGTAAATATGCCAAGGTAATAAGAAAAGATAAACTTTTCAATAATTGGTGCTGGAACAACTGCATATATCTGTATGAGGTAAAAACAAAACAAAATAAAGCAAACAAACCAACAAAGAAAACCTGATGCTTACTACACACCATGTACAAAATTAACGCAAAATGAGTCAGAATCCTAAAAGTAAAAGCTATAACTATAAAATGTCTAGAAGAAAACAGGAGAAAACTGTTGAAACTTTTGGATGGGTAAAGTATTCTCAGGACCCCAAAACACTAACTACAAAGAAAAATTATAAACTAGGTTTCATCAAAATTAAAATCATCCACTTTTTGAAAGGCATCACTAAGAAAAAGAAATGCAAGTCAGAGATTAAAAAAACTATTTTTGCAAAGCCTATATCTGACAAGAACTTTTTAGCCAGAATATAAATAATTCTTACAACAAAAAAGGAGAAAACAGAATTGTAAAAATAAATACAAGATTTTAGTCGACACAAAAGACAATATATGTCCAATAACCACATGAAAGGAGGCATACTGTCATTAATCATCAGAGAAATACAAATTCAAACTACAGTGGGATGCCTCTGTACATTTATTACAATAGCAGGAGGAGGAGGAGGTGGAAGGGGGAAAGAAGAAGAACGGAGGGAGCGAAGGAAGGGAGGGAAGAAAGGGAAGGAGAGGGGGAGGAAGGAAGGAAGCAAGGAAGGAACTAGAAATATCAGTACTTAGGAAAATAAAGAACTGAAATTCTTGTACATTGATGGTAGGAATAAAAAATGGTATAGTCATTTTAGAAAATAATTTGTCAGTTTCTTAAAAACCTATGCCTACACTTACTATAAAACCTAGCAGTTCTCAGTAAAAACAAACAGAGATGAAAATATATGTCTACATAGAGGTCTGTAAACGAACGTTCGTAGCGACTTTATTATAGCTCAAAACTGCAAACACTCTAATGTCCATCAACAACTATGGCAGCCACTCAACGGAAAGACTATGGGATGGATCCATACAATAGAGTAACACTCAGTAACAAAAAGGAATAAACAACAACATGAATCATCTCAAGAACGTTATGCTAAGCTTAAAAAGCCAGACATAAAAAAATAAATGCTATATGCCTGTTTATAAGAAAATCTAGAAAAGACCGAATGTTGTGCATTTGAATAGTGGCAGGTACATGAGCATGTACACATATGTCAAAACTCACTGAAATGTACATTTTATTATGTGTAAGATATATCATAATAAAATTAAAAAAATAATATCTTTAAAGAAAAATGATCAAGACACACTTGCAAATGATAACATTTTTAGCTGATAAGCCCCATGGGGCATGCTCTATCTTAGTTCTCTGTACCCTCTGACCACAGGACAGTACCAAAGTATAATAGGTACTGAATAAATGCCTGGTGAATAAAAATGACTCTTCTCTATCAAACTTTATAGATTTTTCATTGAAATCATTGCCCTTTACCTTCCCTAAGCCCTGTAGTTTTTATATTGTTCAAAGTACTGAAGACCGCCCAAAATGTGCACATTTTTACTTTCCATATTCTCAGGAAAAATTCATTTAAAATATGAATTCTCAACTATTTGATCATACATGAGCCAAGATCCATTATGACTTTAAATGGACTATATACATCTATTTTTAAAAAGCCTTGGGA
>PVKU01015772.1:0-17012 GCA_004027475.1 Anoura caudifer | reverse complement strand
TTCAAATAAGTTTTCCACTGGTTGCTCTTCTTCTTCCCCTTCTGGTACCCCTATAATTCGGATGTTGGGATGTTTAAAGATGTCCTGGAGGTTCCTAAGCCTCTCCTCATTTTTTTGAATTCTTGTTTCTTCCTCATTTTTTGTTTGGTTGTTTCTTTCTTCCTTCTGGTCCACTCCATTGATTTGAGTCCCAGTTTTCCTCCCATCTCCGTTGGTTCCCCATGCATCTTTCTTCATTTCACTTATTGTAGCCTTCATTTTTTCATCTAATTTGTGAGCAAAATCAACCAATTCTGTAAGCATCCTGATCACCAGGGTTTTGAATTGTGCATCTGATAGGTTGGCAATCTCTTTATCGCTTAGATAAATTGGCTCTGGGCTTTGATTTGTTCTCCGGTTTGAGCCATTTTCATTTCTGGGTTTTTTTTTTTGTTTGTTTGTTTGTTTGTTTTGTCTAGTCGCGGCTGTTACGTAGTGAGGGGTGGAGCCTCAGGTGTTCCCCAGGGCGGGACAGCCCAGTCGCTGGGTAGTGACACTGTATGTGGGGGCGGGGTCTGAGAGGAGATAATGGCGGTTGCTTTACTCACTCTCAGATACCAGTCCCTTTCACCACTTCCCCTTTGCCTGGATTATCTGTGCGTGAATGTGGGACCACCTGGTCAGCCAGCTGCCTTGTGTGGCCTCACTGGTTCTGCACAGTTGCCACCCCATGCCCGGGGTCTGCTAGTTGCCGCCTGTGCACCTGGGGGCTGCCAGCCGCTGCTGCCTGCGTGCCTGGTCCGCACCTCCGCTTTTTCCTGCCGCGACTCCACCCCTCTTACCGGTCTGTATGAACCGTTGTTGGACTTCCAAACAGTTTGATTTTCTGAGTTCTGGTTGTTTTCTTGTTTCTAAATCTTTGTTGTCCTTAATTTTGGTTGTGAGAAGAGGCACAGTGCGTCTGCCTATGCCTCCATCTTGGCCGGAAGTCTATTGATGTATTTTTAATTAACTAGTTCTTTCAGTGAAAAGTATGGCTAAATGTAGTCCAAAAAGGTTAAGTGGTACTATTAATATAGATGAATTTACAAGTTTTAATTAAATACATTTAGGAAATATTTTTAAGATCTTAGATTTATTTTGAAAAATGTTAGGTATTATGATAAGCTATATTTAAATTTATTACAAGTTAAATTACTTTCTAGTTAATACTATATTTTTCAATGTACCCATTCAATTGGTAAAAGGGAAACATTTCAAAATTTAACTCCAAGTTGTATGTGATCTGATTCTATGATAAGATGATGGACTATGTTCTCTTACTTTGTATCTTTAAATTTTCAAAGCTCTCTCTGAAGTTATATATTGATTAGATTAAATGGAAACCAAGTTAAATTAAAACATACATATTATATAAGAGGGTCATTTAGCAAGGATGGCTTTCTAAATTTTATGTCCCCTGACAGCCATCAGGCAGCCAGCAGAAAAATGCATTTTGAAACCATGGAGTCTTCAGTTTTTATTTCTGACATTGCATTGAGATTCGACAGATGGAGGCCCAGCAGCAGACATGCAAAGTGGATGCCAAATGAGGCACATATACATAGCAGAGTGGTGCCCTACCCAGGTGGTCATCTTCTCCTTTCCAGAACCTTTAACATGGCTCACTCCAAACTTGACTATGCTGTAGCGATATTGACACGTTCTTCAGTCATTGGTGAATGTCAGTGGGCTGTTGGCTCTCTGCGTAAGGAACTTTAGCACTCTCTCTGCTCTGTACATATGTCCAAGTTGGCAGCCAGTTGGCATGGCTGCTGATGTGTCTCTATCTGTCAGATCTCCTGATCACCTTGGGGACAGAGATAGACGATATAAATATGTCAGCAAGAATGTTGCCATTGGCTGTAGAAAGATCTCCAGGGAAATAAAAATTAGATGATATTTTAGAAGCAACCTGACAAATTATCTTTATTATCTAAACCAAGGATATATTTATCTTTTGGAATACAAAAAAAATCCAATTAAAATAGGAAAATTTTCACAAAAATGCTAGCCAAGACTTCAAATAGTCTTTAGAGTTAATGAATAAAATATACCTTATGTAAGTGAGCCAAAGAGAGTATAGATCATGCTTATGGAGAACTAGAACACTTTTCTAGCACGATATCCACACACACACACACACACACACACACACCCCTAATAACCAATCCTTTTAATTGGTTAAAATTATAGTAATAGATTAGTACATGAGACAGAATCATGCAGATATTCTAAATGTTGACTGCAATCCATTTGCAGCCATTTTTAGAAAAATGTGTTTCCACAACGACATGCGTATATGTCTACATTTCCCATTCATCCTACACATTGTCTGACTAGTAAAAAGAATCCAAATAATTTTGCTTCAAATTGTTCAGTGAACTTTGAAATAATTTTGGTTAAACTCATTCTATTTTAAATTAAGTTCTCCATCATCTTTTCATTTCAGTGACTTCTCCTTTAATTCTTACAGTTACTTATTCACTCATTCTTTCATACCAACAAATACTTACTGAACTCATCACCACTTATCCAACCCTATAAGCAGTTTCTCTGTGTTTCCCTAGCCTGATTTCATGAAATCACTATCTACCCACTCACTCACTCCCTTGCTTGCTTAAGACAAAACTTGAGAATCATCCTTGATTATTCCCTTTCACTGACTTCTTATAAGCAATCAGTTTTTGGTTTTCTTAATTTTATTTCCTAAATATCACAGGTCAGTTAGCTCATTTCCATGCCATCAGCAGTATTCCTTCTTTATGTATTCAAGGGATTATGAATAGGAGCCTATAACCTAGACTTTGGGAAATATACCAATGTCACAGTTTTATGATAGTAGAGGTACACTTTTTTACAAAGGAGATACATATTATAACTTTTAATTATCCTGAGGAGATTCATGGGGAATAGTAAGAATAGAGACTGGAACAAGTGTGTAAAGTTTTTCCTCTTGCATCATGGTTATGGTGGTAGACAACTGTTTCTCATATTTAAATGAGTAAAAGTTGTCAAAATGCTCTTTTTAAAAGTAAATGTCTTATTCTTCTGACACCTCTGCATTATGAATGGCAACCTTAAACCTAGGATTTCCTGTGGTGGTTTTGACAGCATAGAAACAGTGGAAGAGCATCCTGAATCCAGGACGACTGATCTGTTGCAGGTCAAGAGCATTTATCTGAGTTCCAGTTAGATGGGTGAAAAAAGAGAGAAAAAAAAAAGAGAAAGAAAAACATAATAATTCTTTGGGGAATCTAGAGCACAAAAAGAAAAGAGGACTTGAAAGAAGACTAGACTTTATATTTACTTAGGCAGGGACTGGTAGGGGATTCTGATATCAGTTCATTGGTTGAGTCCTGTATAATCACAATACAATTTAATGTTTAAAAACATGGGACCTGGTGGTATAATCTGTGGGTTTGAATTTGTATGTCCCTGATCTTTAGCACATGCTTTAACTTCTCTAGGTTGTAGTTTTGTCATATGAAAAGAGAGAATAATAGAGATGATCAATAAACAATAAATAGATGGAAGAGATATATTAGCTATGATTGTAATCTAGACCAAATAACTGAAAGTGCAGCATATACTGACTTCCACATCCTACCTGTCTACAAGTTGCCCTCTCTGAGCCATCCTCCACCATTGTTAACAGAATTGCAAGAATCAGCTCTTTAAAACCAGAATTAGTCATGTCATCCCCCAGGTTAGCTTTGTTTAGGCACTCTTTGTAGCTTTCTGTTTAGACCAAAATTTCTCACCATAGAAGGCATGTAGAGTGACCCTATAATTCAGCATCCAAGCCAAGTGAAAGTGTGAGATGTTCACAATTACTTTAGGACAACAGCCATGACTCAGGCTTATCCCAGGTAAACAGGAACGAATGGTTCCTGTGGATGTAAAGTCTCTCTGTGGTCTGGTCTCCAGCTTCACTAGTTACTTCCCTGGTTCTTTGCTGCAGTTGTCCAGACCCACCATCAGTCCCTAAACTATCATGTTTCTCAGTGTCTTTGAATATGCAGTTGTGACAACCCTCATTCTTTTCTCTCCATTCCTTTACCAGATTTATAACTCACTTTAAACCATTGCTGAGTTCTAGAAGTGTCTCTGGATTCATGAATTCTGAGTCACTTATGTGTCTATGTATAATATAATGTGGTCTTATCTTTATTATTATTATAATAAGAATAATGATAATAGTTGTTGAGGGTATAATGTCTTTTATGCCAGGCACACTAGTACCAGTATAGGTGTTTCATATGTGCTTTCCCTAAATAATCTTTCAAAGTATACGTGTAGTTTCTAAAGTTTTAAGACAAAGGCACTTAAGTCCACAGCAGTTAAGTGATTTGCTAGGGCCCACTAATAAGTGGCAGAGGCAATGTTCAAGTCCCAACTCGTCCGTATTTAAGCCCATCTTTTAATCAAATTTTCCCTCTTGTTTACAACAGCTATTACAAAGAGTTGTCATGAACATATGTATTGTCTCTCTAACTATATTATAGATTTCTTTAAGTGTAATACTATTCCTTATTCATTTAAAAAAAAAATTCCCTGTACCTAGTCAGTGTTTGGCACATGGTAAGCATATAATAAATGTTTTAGAAAAGAATGGATTACTAAGTAAGTCTTGACCAATTCAATAACTTTGTAAACTGTAACCATTTTTTTTTTTTTTTTTTTTAGTTTAAAGGCATCCTTCCCAAATTTTCTGCCTTTAGGTACATTTCCTCACCTTGGGGCTCTGGTTCTCACATCTTGGTTGACCACCTCACAAGGTGTGTGGTAAGCCAAAAACCAGTACTGGATTGAAATATTTGCAAAAAGCCACGCATGTGGCAAGGCACAATGGCTCTGTGGGAGGTTGGTGGATCAGGAAAATGAGACTTTTACCACATAATGCAAGAGGGACTTTATGTAAAGATTGGCTCTATTGTTTTGTTTCAGAATTAACCAGAAATATCCTTTAATAACACCTTCCTGAGGTCACTGAGGGAACAGTAATTGAGATAAGAATAGGAAGAGGAAGAATGAAAAGTAAATTTGGAGCATATGGTTATGCAGAAGAAGCCAAGTCTTAATGGTTTTTCAAAGCAGGGGACTTTGAATAACCAAATGATAATATCACAAGACTGACAGTATGGTGGTCTTGGGAGTCTGCTAACTTAGGGGAGGAAGTTATCAGTCTAAGAACAAGAGGTAGTGACAAAGAGTTTAGTAAGAAGCACCATAGATAACCATCTCTTTTCAATATTGTTTTGGACTAGTCCTTACCTTGTGTGAAAACCCTGGGACAAAGTGAATCGGCCACATGACTCCTACTCCTGTCAACTTCCAGATGACTGCTGCAGACATAAATGGGACATCTCACAAATGTTAGTCCTTGTACCAATAGGAAAATTGTATGAGGGTACTTTACAACGTGAGCAGCTATACATGCACACAACTTGGAAGGTTCTGTGAGAATCAGTCACTTTAATGTTTTCTGTTTAAACTGTTAATCTCTTGTTGTACTGTCACAACATAACACAGAAATCCTTTTGGTTTTCATTTCTACTTTGGTTTTATATATACTTACCTAGATCTAGAAAAGATCTAGGTAAACATGAACAAGATACAGTTCAATACTGAGGACGTCACAATTTAGATGTTTCAGAGGTGGCCTTCTGTAAGTGAGCCCTGAAACCTGAATTCTGTTCTCAACTCTGCCATTATTAGTTGTTACTTTGAAAAGATTTCTTGGCCTTCTTTTGTCTCTAGTTTTTTTGTTTGTTTGTTTGTTGTTTTAAATAAGGATATTATGCAGATAAGCCCTAAGCTATTTTACAGTTTTAAAAATGTATTATTTATAAAGTTAGAAATGCTAAACAAACCACAAAATTTTGTTGTCAGCCACATCTACATTAAAATCCTCAAACCACCACTGTGTGAACTTGAGAAAATTATGCAGCCTCTCTACAACTCATTTTTGACCTGTAAAATGGGAATAATACGCTGACCTTGCAGGCTCACAGTGACCATCAAATGAAACCAAATGTGAAGCTGGTAGTATATCACCTGGAGTGTAGAAGATATTGATACATTGGAGTTATTATTTTATAGGCAGAGGAAATCTGATTTCCTATGAGAGACACGCCAAACCGGATGCTGAGCTATTGTTCGCACTCCTCATCTGTGAAGGAGTCCATGAATTGAAATTAGCACTGTATGTGAGCCTCATGGGATTCAAGTGTTGCTAAGGCAACCATTAATTTTGAAATCAGAGTAAATAGTTTCACAGAACATACACTTTCCTTTAACAAATTGGATTCCAGTGATGGGCACACCTCTTCTTCCCCTGCAGCTCTGTACCCAAGTTCGTTTTGTGGACCTGCAGCTATGTGTGCCAGGGGCTGCTTTCATCTTCTGGCAAGGACACTTTGAAGGTAACAGCTAGTAACGGAGATCCCTGAGGTCTGTCAGCTTTACCCAGTCTTTGCCTTTTGTACTTTGTCAAGTTAGAGTCACATTTTTTGACTCACACAGTAGGCCACTGAAACAGCTCCTTGGCACATTCATGTAATAGACTTCTAGGCAAAGATGCCATGTGGTTTGCAGTCATCTTGTTCTGCTTTCTCTTGCCTACCCTGCAACTATCCTTATTTCCCCTACTCACTCATCAGAATTCCTGCAGAGAAGGAACCTATTATTGAGCCAGCATTGCCTCTCCTGCCACATTCTTGTGTTAAATTAGTCCTCTTCATTGTTGCAAATAACAGGCAACCACTTATGTATCAATGAAAATTCACTGCACTGCTGTGGGATTATTCCAGTCCTCAATAAACTACACATTCCTGCCATTGTTTATAAGGAGTAATTTTAAATCTCTATTGCTTTATTTTAAATCATTCTTTTGGGAGGGGTGGGCAATCTCTCTCATGTACTTAGCCCATTTTTTTTTCTTGAATCTCTTGGAACAATGGGTACTTTAACACTAGCATCTTTTTAAAAAAATTCTTAGACTTGGTTTCTGCTTTTGAATATTATAGTAGCGAAGCATAAATATAGCACTAAAATTCATGGAAGAATGTTAATTACCTTTCTGGAGAATATGAAAGGAAATCTGGGACTATTCATAGTTTTCTGGATAAATTCTGAAATCAGTAAAAAGTTCACTAGATTTTTCACAGCTCCGTTAGGAAAAGCCCTTGCTGTGCTCTTCCATTGAGGGTCCACCTCATGCCAGGTCACAGTGTTAGACCTCTCATCCATGCTGTGACCATAGAACATGAAGTAATTCACAAAATAGGTATCACTATGTTCATTTTCTTATTGTGGAAACTGATTGGAATTTTAAAAGATCTTATATTAAAAAGTATTCAATCTGGAACTTTTCATGTACCTGCAGTGTACCAAAATTACTGATGCAGTCTACTAAGCAAAACATTTCTCTCTATGCTAGGATTTTAAAAACATATACATTACACTGTATATTGTACATAAAGTTTAAAGACTTACAATAAAATGGACGTGCACGTACTTGCTACTCCCTTAAGATAAAAGAACCTGCTACCTTGTAGATTCAGATCTGTCAGATCGAATGCTCTGTATCAGAGGAGGTTGGGCCCTTGCGTGTTACATTACCCCAGTTTGCTTCCATCTGTGTCAGGTCAGCATGAAGCATGGCGGGAGACTGGAAGGCAGGAGCTCCAGCAATGGCTGTTTATTTTCCATGACTCTCAGGCCTGTGTGGTTCAGTCTGGGTCTTGGTAATACCACCTTCTCCTTTTATTTTCCTTTGGCTCAGAAATGATAGTAGATTTTTGCTACTGCTAATTCCTGGCTTACCTCATGCTCTCTTATTTGGTCTCTCAGTTCTTCCATCACCTATGTCAGTAATTTCTGATTAATTGTCCTGTGATGCAAATAAAGTGGTTTCATTCTTTTCCATATTTGATCCTAATTAATGGACCTTAAAAAGTCCTATGTAGTCCTCATTAATCATGTTTCTTATCTAGCCCTAGAAGTAACCACTATCATGATTTTTTTATTATTCCAGAGAGAGAGAAATAGTGAGAGACAGATAGATAGACAGACAGACAAAGAGAAACATCATTGTGAGAGAAAAGATTGTCTGCTTCCCATATGTGCCCTGATCACAGACAGAACCCACAGCCTGTGCATGTGATCTGTCCAAGAATCGAACCTGTGACCTTTCAATTTACAGGACGATGCTCCAACCAACTGAGCCACACCAGCCAAAGTATTATCATGATTTTTAATTTTAGCATTCTTTAGATTATCTTTGTTGTTGTTACCACTTCTGTATTCTTAGATACTGTATTTTTTATTACTTTTTTCAGTTTTGCAATCTATATAAGGAATCACACAGTGTGTTCTCTTATATGACTTGCTTTTTTCCATAATATGCTTTTGAGATTCATGCATGTTGTATATGCAACAGTTGATTGTTTTTCTCTGTAGTATAGTATTCTACAGTACTACATGAAAACACAATTTTTAGCCATTCTACTGCTGATAAATTCTTATCTGTTTCTAGTTTTCACTCTTATAAACATGTTACTATGAACATGTTTCCTGGTATATATGTGCAAGAGTTTATCTAGTACATATGCCTATGAGAGTGGAACTATAGGACTGAAACCACATTAAGGTTCAGGTTTATGTGATGATACCATACTGTATTTCAAAATGACTGTGCTAATTATAATCCTATCACCAGCAAACAAGTGTCCCTCTTATTTCACATTCTAGCTAGTACTTGGTTTTATTGAGCATTAAAGAGTCAAACAAGGACAAAATCGGTATAGTATATCTAAATAAGCTATTTTCTATACTCTCTTACAGTGGGATATTCTTGTATCGATACTTTTTGCCTAGCGTGCAAGCAAATGTAATCATTTCTATAGTATCTGTATATAAAATTCTTCTTGATTTATAGATAAGAAGATTCCCAGAGATCATTACAGTCAACTTTTCATTTAATGGAGGTTAGGTGATTTGTTAGGGTGACTACTTAGAGAGTAACAGAATGTAAATATGGGGCTCTCTGTACCTTACGTTTGACTGAGGCACCAAGATAAAAAGAAAGAAAAAATAGAGGATAAGCCCTTCCATAGTGACGTTCTAGACCTCTTATTCATAATTGCTGAGGAAATGCCTCAAACAGGTTTTATAACTCTGAGCCCAATAGCCACTTAAATAAAGTACTGAGACTGAAGAGATTAAGAAAAAACATTTCTTTGGAGGAATTTGTAGCACTCCAGCAGTATTGCCACCACCATGAGCAGAAAAGAATAAAGTGCTTTCCTCTAACCTATTGCTGAATCTGAGGAGCTTTAATGGATGTTTTAGGGAGCTCAAATTGGATTACTTGCATCTTTAGACACAAAGGGTGGTGCCCTTTTTTTCCCTAGAAAACTAAAGTCAGAGGCTGTGGCCAGATGGTTGCTCATGATGGGACAGTGAAGAGACATGCTGCCATAGAAGTCACCTGTGCTCCAACTGTCTGTCAAATAAAATAATCTAGGGACTGAAGGTGGGCTTGAGAGAAATAGCTCTGTGATAGCAGGTTTGACTGGCAGGACTGTGAGGCCTGGATAGAGCATCTGAGTGGGGTGGAATGCCTGAGTGGGCAACACAACAGAGTCATTGCCATGTCAGATGAGCAACATTTGGAAATCCCTAGGATATGTGGATGAGGAGTGGGGTTGTGTTTCCAAAAAAATCTGCAAAGGAAATACACAAAGAAAAATTCATCTTTGAACACAAACCAAGGCTAGAGAGCATCAATTCCAGATCTCTGAATTACCAATAAATCAGGAGAGAAAGATCTTTTCTGCTCCTTTCCTGTCCCTTCCTCTTTCTATTCCCAATTCCCCTATGAGTTGATTGTTGGATGTTGGGAAGAGGAGGAATACTCGATAGGAAAATAGAGAAAAAGTCAACCATTTGTCTTACTGTGAGGTCCAGCACAAACAATTCCAACCTGAAATTTAAATGAATTTCTGAATTTTGCTATTACATGTACTGGATAACTTAATAATTTGAATGAAAATATTTTGTAAATAAGAGTGAGAAAAGAACTTTTGAAAATT
Organism: Anoura caudifer; assembly: GCA_004027475.1. Taxonomy (NCBI): domain Eukaryota; kingdom Metazoa; phylum Chordata; class Mammalia; order Chiroptera; family Phyllostomidae; genus Anoura; species Anoura caudifer. Next base: position 6,894 of record PVKU01015772.1, on the reverse strand, counting down.
ATGAAAAAAGTCATAGGGGATAAAAAGGCAGTTTGAATATAAACTGTGCTACTGGAAACTCCTACTGAAAGTCCTCTCTCTCTATATATAGAACTATATGTGTATGTATATATGTATATTTTATATATAACACACACATATATACACATACATACATGTATATATATGCATGTGTATATATGTATGTATATATGAAACACATATGTATGTGTTTTATATACATACATATATATATTTTTTAAGGCACAAACCCATTGGGAAAAAGGAGATTGGAGAGGGAGCAATAGCAGGTCTAGCAGGAAAAGTTTTCAAACCTGGAAACCAGCAGACCAAGTGGTAACAGGCGAAGCAGAAACAAGAATGCTGCATCCTCCACAGTGGGAGGGCTGACAAAGAATTACTAGAAGGTTCGGGAGTTGGTTAGCAATAGAAACCTGTAGAAGTGGAGGTGAAGTTCAATTGCTGAGTGTGTGTTCAAAAACCATAACAGTCCATTGTGTAAATGTCACATAGTTATTTTATTTACTCATCCTCTGATGGCCACTTGGGTGGCTTCCACATCTTGATGATTGTAAATAATGCTGTAATGAACATAAGGGTGCACAATGGAATACTACTCGTCCATAAACGGGGAAAAAAATTACCCTTTTGCAACAGTATGGATAACCTGGAGAGCATTATGCTAACTGAAAGAAGTCAGTCAGAGAAACACATACCATATGATTTCACTCATATGTGGAATCTAATGAACAAACTGAACTAACAAGAAAAATGGGGATAGACCCATAGATGAAGAGCAGGATGACAGCTAGTGGGAGGGTCGAGGTGAGGGGGTGGAGCATTGAGCAAAAAGGAAAAAGGGCTCATGGACATGGATGACAGTTGCTGGGGTGTGGGGGGTATAAGGGCACTAAATGGTAATAGAAAAAAATACAGTAAAAATAAAAATAAAAACCATTAGAATTCCTAGTTTCCCTCCAGATTGTTTCATGTCCTTCCTCTGTTTTTCCTTGTATTTATAATTCTCTACATTTCCAAATAATGTATGTATATTCTTCTTCTTACTTTTAGAAAGTATTTTTGACTTTCAGCTACTCACTGTCCCACACATTTTGCTATCCCTGATAGTTTTATGTCATTTTGGATATTTAATATATCATGCTTACATTATTGTGACTGTGTAAATGCTATCTACTGCTAAGCCATACAGTGCACAATTACATTTCCTGAAAATATTTTTGTTTTCATGGTGTTAGTAAATGTCTTACCTTTTTAAATTTTTTTATCATTTTTGTATGTCTATATACAGAAGAATAAAATGATGAGCCATAAAGGATATTTAGTAGGATAAACCCCCAAGGCTTTGAGGGAAAACTGAAGTTGGGGTTAGAGCAAGAGAGTTCAGAATTAGACCAAGCAAGTCATGTTGATTGGATATCAGTTCAGTGTAATTACTCTAATACAGTATATACTTAGCACTGTGTTAGGCACTCAGGACACAAACATGGCCTACATAGAGCACCACCTGGTCCCTGTTTCACCTGTCACACTTTAGTGTTGACAGAGAGACAAATAACCAGAAAGCATTTATTATCAGGTAAATTGGGTTCTCAAGAAATTATATTTAGTTATTGAAAAATGAAGAAAATTTATTTATTGGATGTGTGGTTTTGTAGAGTGGGATCACGCCTGCTACATATAGTAGGTAATTGAACATGTTCTCCTGAGATGCAATTGATAAAGCTCATCTGGAGGTATTGACTTGGAAGACATCAGTGTTTCTGTGGTGATTGAAAGCCAGGCAAGAATCAGATACCTTCATAGCTATCAGGTCAAGAAATAAAGAAAAAGGTTGAGGGCAAAATTGTCTGAAGAACACCAATATTCAAACAAGTAGAGGACAGTCTCTTAAAGTATCCTGAGGAAGCATTTTCAGAGAGGCTTCTTTTTGAAAGAGTGGCCCGTGTCTGAAGGTCTAATGCTGCTGGCCTTGCATTTTTATTCAAAAGGGCTATCATCTAATGCATCTAGGTTTCATGGGACATATTATAAATTGTTACACTAAAATGTCTTTATGCCCTGCATTGTTCACATAATTAAGCTAAGTGCAATTCTTTATTTTATGTTAACTTTGACTCTTTGACTTCAGATAGAAAGGGAAATTATATATATATATAATATATATTTATAAACATTTCAATGAGCTTTTACTCAAAAGTAATCAGTGTTTACCATCAAAACAAGGAACAAACACAAAATATAGCTTTCAAAAGCATGCATTAGATTATGGCCAGCTATGTATGATTCATCATAACAGCTGTACTACAGACTAGCCTGAAAAATAAGATCTTAGTAGCTTGATAATTCTTGAAGCATTACTAGTTTCAATTGTCTTCAAGTAACCATTAGTAATAAATTTCCTCTGGTGTGAATGCTGGTATTCTTAGTACTTCAGAGATATAGATCCTTATTTAGGATGAAGCTGAAGAGGCTGCCAACATTTCATGTCAGCCCTGGTAACAAGTGATGTTCATGTGTTTCTGTCAGTTGTCACCTGGGATGGATTTCAGTTGCCATTGTGAATATAATAAGCTCACTATCCCATTACTAATTCCCATGAGTTATTTAGTCCTGTCTTTCTTTTTCTAAAGGTTAAACTCTTATCTTCCTGCTAAAAAGTTAGATAATTAACATTCTCACTTACAATGCTTCCATAACATCTGTAGATTATGCACCATTAATCAAGGTCCTCTGCAGGCATGATTGACTTTTGCAAAGAAACTTAGAGAATAAATCCTTTCTCTTTAGTAATAACTTTGTTGTTATTATGGTTTTAAAAAATCTCTTTCTGAGAAACTCAATTTAGAGTAACAGTCTCTAGCTACTTAAAATGGCTATTATAAAACCATATAACAGAAATATGAGCGAATGATGTATTTTGGAATCTTTAGGAGTGCTGACATCTCTTCACATTAAAAACTTTAGAAATGGTGATCTCCAAAGCATTACATATTTATAAAATCATTAATATTGACATTTAAATTCTCCATTTTCATATGACAGAAGCAAAGAATTAAGACTATACACTTTATTAGCATTTTAACTTGAGTTTAGAATTCACTTGTATGAGAAAGATACATAAAAATCAGATTTTTAACATTCTAGAATTTCTGTGCTTGAATTGTTTGTAAGAGTGGCTACACAAGGCAAGTGCTGGACATTTATAGAAAATATATCCTTCAATCGATTTTTTCGTGGAAAAAAATCTGTTTTATATCTGTGATGTTACTTGACATTTTCTTTCTGCTATAGGTTTCTCTTAATGCCTCCATGATCTATCTGAGGAGATAGGTTGTGGAAAATTTTTGGAAGCTTTAGAGATCTATTAAACATAGAAATAAAACCCTTTTTTTGTCATAAAAACTTGCTTTCAATTCTCTCTCTTATATTCCCTTCTCCTTTCTTTTTACTTCCCCTGAGTAAGCAGTAGAAAATACCAAAGCACTTTGAAGAAAATAAATTAATATAAGATTATTTTTTTGTTCAATGACAGAAAAACACATGAATTGGGTTAATAAAACTAAATATCTGATTTCATGCCAAAAATGTTAATAAAATATCTTCACATGAATGACTCTTGCTTTAAATTTTTAATATAATCATTTTTTTCACAGAAATAAATAGGCAACCTGATATAGAGGCATATATACATATATATGTATTAATCTCAGTAGTAGTCATAGAAATAATAGTTTAGACAAAGGATTCAGAGTTTTGGAAGAAAAGAGTCATAATAGAAAGAACACAGTGTGGTGCCAATAGATTAGGGGTACTGATGACATTATAGAATCTAGATATCCTCTAAGGGTGATCAATTAATGAAGACCTCTGCATGAGACTAAGATCTTGAAAAGGTCATACCTAGAATAATTAGTCATCAAGTAACTTGCTTTTTTTCATAACCATTTGCTTGTGAAAATCATTACATTTAGTGTTCACTTAAAGTTTAAACTCTACCATTATTGGACCATTCACAAGTATCTGTGCATTTTAAAAATCTTTGTAAATGAGCATATATTTATGTATATTTCTTTCCTTTTTGGTGAATTTCTTCTCATCTTTAAAGATGCAAGGAAAAAATATCTTCTCTGTGAGGTTTTAGAACCCCTTTACTCAAAAATAATTTGGTTTGCTCTGATCCTATATTTGGAACAGCGCTTAATTATTTTGCATTTTGCCTTTTTTCCTTCTGTGTTTTGTTTCTCCATGTTAAATGCGATTATTGGTGAGAGTAAGGGCCATATTTTAGCCATTGTATCCCATGAAATGAGCCCAGTGCCTGACACAGCAGTCATAGTTTTAAAATATATGTAAAAGCATAGATATTTATATTCTTATAGTTAGAAACAAGAGGCACAGTTAATATTTTGAGAATAGGAAATGTTTACTTCTTTCTTCAGCTACAAATGGCTTCCATGATTAATTTATTTTTCAAATTAGATATATTTTTTCTTTTTTAATTACAGTTGACATACAATATTATATTAGTTGCAGCTGTACAACGCAGTAACTAGAAATTTATATAACTTATGAAATGATCACCCCAATAAATTTGTACCCATCTGACATCAATAAATTGTTATTTCAATATTATTGACTGTGTTCCCTATGCTGTGCTGTACATTCCTATGACTATTCTGTAACTACCAATTAGTATTTCTTAATCCCTTCACATTTTTACCCATCTTCCCAATACTCCTCCCATCTGACAACCATCAAATTATTCTCTGTATCTGAGTCTGTCTCAGTTCTGCTTATTTTATATTTTGTTTTTTAGGTTCCATATACCAGTGAAATCATATGGCATTTGCTTTTCTCTGATTTATTTCATTCAGCACAATACCCTTTAGTTCCATTCATGTTATTGCAGATGACAGGATTTCATTCCATTTTATGGTTAGTCTAATTCCACTGTATATATGCACCGCTTCCTTATCTGGTCACCTATTGATAGACACTTAAGTTGCTTCCATATATTGGCTATTATGAATAATGCTGTAATGAACATATAGTTTACATATGTCTTTTATTTTTTATTTTTTTAAAATTTTATTTTAATTGTTCGTATACAGTTTTCTGTTTTCTACTCCCATCCCATCCCACCACCCCAGCCCTCCCCAGCTCCCTTCCATTTCCACCCCCCCCAGCTTTTGTCCACATGTCTTTCATACTTGTTGCTCTAATCCCTTCCCCTTTTCCCTGGATATTCCTATCCCTCTCCTCTCTTGTTCTCAATTTCAGTGTCTTTGGTTATATTATGCTTGTTTGTTTATTTTTTTTATTAGGTTCCTGTTAAAGGTGAGATCATATGGTATTTATCTTTCATCTCCTGGCTTATTTCACTTAGCATAATGCTCTCCAGTTCCATCCATGCTGTCGTGAAGGGTAGGAGCTCCTTCTTTCTTTCTGCTACATAGAATTCCATTGTGTAAATGTGCACAAAAACAGACACATGGACCAGTGGAATAGAATAGAGAGCCCAGAAGTAAACCCATTTCTCTACAGTCAATTAATATTTGGCAAAGGAGGCAGCAACATAAAATGGAGTAAAAGTAGCCTCTTCAAAAAGTGGTGTTGGGAGAACTGGACAGCTACGTGCAAAAAAATGAAACTTGAACACCAACTTACACCATACACAAACATAAATTCAAGGTGGATAAAAGATTTAAATATAAGCTGTGACACCATTAAAATCCTAGAGGAGAACGTAGGCAGGAAAATCTCAGACATTGCATGCAGCAACATTTTTACTGATATGTCCCCTAAAGCAAGGGACATAAAGGAAAGAATAAACAAATGGGATCTCATCAAAATAAAAACCTTCTGCATGGCTAAAGAAAACAGTATTAAAATAAAAAGAGAACCAACTATATGGGAAAACATATTTGCCAATGATACCTCAGACAAGGGTTTGATCTCCAAAATACATAAAGAACTTACACAACTCCACTCTAAGAAGATAAACAGCCCAATTAAAAAATGGGCAAAGAACATATATCTTTTAGATTTAGTATTTTGGGTTGCTTTGTATAAGTATGCAGAAGTGGATTTGCTGGGTTCTTCTTTGTGTCTTGTTTGAACTTTTGTTTTAAAATCTATTTTGGTATAAATATTGCTACCCTGGATTTTTTCTTTCCTTTCTTTTGTTTTTATCCTTTTAGTTCATTCTGTGTGTATCTTTCAATCTAAAGTATATGTCTTCTAGACAGCATGAGTAACGGTCTGGTTCTGTTATCCATTCAGTCACTGCATGTTATTTGATTGGAGCATTTAATCAATTTGCATTTAAAGTAATTTTTGAAAAACCTGTATTTATTGTCATTTTATTATTCATATTTTTATCTTTTTTCTTCTTCTTAGGGAAAACCCTTTCCCATTTCTTGTAATACTAGTTTACTGATGATGAATGAAGTCATTAGCTTTTTCTTGTCTGAGAAGCTCTTAATCTGTACTTTGATTCTAAATGATAGAGATTTGCTAGGCAGAGTAATCTTGGTTGTACGTTCTTGCTTTTCATCACTTTGAGAGTTTCTTGCCAGTCTCTTCTGGCTGCAAAGTTTCGTTGAGAAATCAGCTGACAGTCTTATGAGAGCTTCCTTTCAGGTAACTAATTGCTTTACTCTTGCTACTTTTAAGGTTCACTCTTTGTCTTTAACTTTGGCATTTTAATTATGATAAGTCTTGGCATGGGCTTCTTTAGGTTTATCTTGTTTGAGACACTGTGCTTCCTACACTTGTTAATCTTTTTACTTCACCAAGTTAGGGAGGTTTTCAGTTATTATTTCTTCAAATAGATTCTCAATCCCTTGCACTCTCTCTTCACCTTCTGGTACC
>PVKU01015771.1:0-17014 GCA_004027475.1 Anoura caudifer | reverse complement strand
AAGTTAAGATGGAAATACACAGCCTGCTGGTAGCATTAACCAATGTTGAACACCTTCCCTGGAGGAGAAATGAAAATTCATAGAGTATAGACCTTTGCTACCCAACTATGTGGCAACACAGCAGCAGTGGCTTCCCTGGGAGCTTGTTAGGCTATCAGCCTCCACCCCAGAGCTACTGAATCAGATTTTGCATTTTTACAAGTTCTCAAGGGGATTCTTATTCATTGGTTTAGACCAATGATTCCTAACCCTGACTGCAGGATAGAATCACTTACAAGCCTTGAAAAAATACTTATACCTATGCCTCATTCCAAATAAATTCCACTAAAATCTCTTGGATATAGTGTCTAAGCATTGGTGTGTTATAACAGTTTCCAAGGCATTTTTAATGAGTAGCCAGAGCTAGGAGTCATTGATACAGAACACCCCCAAGATTGCTTTTCCTCTTGAATGTCTTAGGTTAGTCACAAATGCCCCCAAATCCTGTGGATTCCCATCACTGTCACTGTTTTTCTCTTAGAATTTTTAAACCGTTTGTTTCATTTCTCTTGCCACCTCAGAAAATCAAAATCTGAAACTGTACACTGATCAATTTGCTTATTGTCTGATTCCAACCTCTAGAAATGGCGGAATCAGAGGGACTGTGGATAAGGTGAAACTAGTAAATGGCCATAGAACTTAGCTTCCAGGTACAAAATCAATATTCGTGTTTACTCTTTTAAAATGCCGTTTCAGTTTACTTAAAAAGATTTTTGATTTCAATGTGTTTTGGGAGTCAGTTAATGAGATTTGGCCTCAAGACAAATCACTCAATCATTTGCTCTTTCCCAGGGTTCTGAGACGGAGGAGCAAAGCACTGGATGAAAGTATGTAAATAGCTGCAGTGGTTTCCACTCCCCAGGACACTGATTCTTGCTCAAGCAGGTGAATACAGATGACAATTGAAAAAATAGAAAGTCTGTTACTCTATAAAGTAGGAGGTAATTCAATGGATTTAAAAATATGGACCTGAACAAACTAACACATTTTAGTAACAACATAAACATCTATTACATAGCAATTTTAAATATGCCTTGTCTTTCTCTATATGTTCTGGAGAATTTTATTGACTAAACCAAATCAGGAAATACAGAAAAAGGGCATTATCATTTAATATTTAAGAGTCACTTAATGAATGAAGACTATATTTTCAGGGATCATTTCTATAGTTCATTAGAAGTCACTTCATGATAAGTTGAAGTCTATCAACATATCTAAATTAAAGCTTATTTCTATAAATATTCCATATACGGTAAAGCCCATGTGAAAACAAGTATATATTTAAAACATATATTAAAGCTAAGAATATTTTCTTTCTCTCAAAATAAAAAGACAGAAAAAGAAAACTTTGCTCAATATAAGTAGAAAGTTTATCAAACATTAACACTTGGAAGTTCTGGCATTATTATTTTATTAACATTATTATTATATTTACTTTTTTGCTTGGAAAGCTACTAAAGAGCAAATACATGAGCGAGTCATTCAGAGGTCAAGAAAAGAAAGTTCTTTAGAAATGATAACTCATGTGGTAACCTACTTAATTTAGTGACTATAAGTAACCGCATGCCTCCTGATGTTTCCCGCACTAAAACTGATGTTACTGTTGGTTGAATTTATGAATGAATAGCCAACTCTATGCCTGAGCTGGGAAATTGAGACCTGGCAGAATGGCTGCTATATGCTCAAAAGAATACTGCATCCCTCAGCTTTTTATATGCTCTATTTTAAAGATCCTGATATCTTAAAGTGGATTCAGGATTATTACTACACCTCCTTAGACCTTTAATTGACTGAAGAGTACCAGTTTGCTTACTGGCTTTATTATATATTTTATATATTTTTTTCATTTTGCCCCTCTACCCCATTTTCCCTCCTTTAGTTTAGGTAATTGCTTCCATTGGCTTTAGTCATTTAAGGTTTCCCATAATAATGCAGCCATACACAGGCATCCTGCAGGCAATCATTTCCTTAATGTGTATTTGCTTAGGTTTTACTGTATTTTACAGCTGCCTCAGTCATGAGAAGCAAGAGACCTCGACATCATTTTCATAATATTTTTGAAATACTTTGAAAACAATTTTGAACTGAAACACTTTATATTTTGTTTTTAAGTTTTGGCCGTAATGAGACTGTCACCTTTTGGCTGTACCCCTGCCTAAGGGGAGAAAGCAGAGCTGATTGTAAGTCACACTGGCCTTCTGGAAGCATGTATTTACTATGTTAAGTTTCAAGGCTTGAAGGTATAACGCTGTGAGTTAACTGTTAGATTGAAGCATGTACGTTTTACTTTATAGCTAATGGAAGGTTAACTCCACCTTACAGAATTTGTCAAAATTTACATGTAGGAAATATTCACATACAGTCTTCTAAAACTCACAAGCGAAGTTCTTCACCCTCAGGTTATATGAAGCCCAATCGTTTTGAAGTAAAAAATGATATTTACCTTTTAATCACATACAGAATAACTCTCATAAATAATTGTGTTTATAACTGAGAAATTATTCGTTAGTTTGCAGAATAAATTGTGTCATTTGAGACTTTTTAGAGTGTTTCCTTCACAAAATAAAGATAACTATCTGAAGGAGAAATGGGACTTAAAAGAAGAGAGGCTTCATATCACGGACAAGGTTTGAAATCTCAAGCATTTTGATATGTGCATGATTTAATTATTACAGCCTTTCAAAGACCTTGTTGAAGCTTTAGTTATTTCTGTTTGTGGCTTCTGCCTTCAAATAGCATGGCAATTAATTAAATGTTTTGGCTACATGTTTTTTGCTCACAGCTGTTAGAATGGTATTATTTGAATAGTTTTCAAGGCTACTTTAGAAATCTTAGAATCACAGAATCATTGGCAGGGTTCAACTGTGTGGGTGGGGGTGCTGGGTGCGGGATTGTGATGAATTTTAATGGGTCATTTTTAGGGTTGATGGTGTTTTTGATTTATTTAGGGGGTATGCTTGTAGTTTTTGGATATACTACGGCTATGGCTACAGAACAATACCCAGAGGTTTGAATTTCTAATAAGACAGTTTTAGGAGCTTTTATTGTTGGGATGATTATAGAGTTTGCTCTAGTTTTTATTGTGTTGAAAAATATGGAGTTGGAGGCTATTTTTAAATTCAGTGGTTTAGGAGATTGGGTTATTTTAGATGAGGAGGGCCTGGAAAGAGAGTTTAGGGAAAATACTGCTCTAAATGGCCTTCCCCAATTAAAATACAAAGTCCTGTTACTCCTTTCACCCTCTGCTCTAACTCTCCTCATCTGTCAATTTTTCTTTCTGCTATACCAACAGCACCCTGGTAACTTTAGTAACAAGGTACTTTGGCCTCATAAGGCAAATAGCTCATCAAACTTCTCAAACTTGAAAACCCATTCAGCTGTTAGCAATACAGTGAGTGTCACAAATAGTATATCCTGTGAATTACCAGAAATAAATGAAAAAGATCTGAGTGACAAGTACTCCAAACATGTTTTCTGCTTCATGCTTAATTAACTCAGATGATAAGTCTTCGATGTATAAACAAATGAACCTTTTCACCAAAACATATTGTCAACAACCTAGGAAAACATTACTGTGTAATAAGCTTTAGAGACAATTCTTTGCCTTTTGTTAATGAATTTTGAATTATAAATATTAGAATTCAAACCTTTAAAATATATTGAAAATGTCACAATTCCTGAAGCAAAATTAAAATCAGAATTATTTTAAAAATTGTTTTCCTAATTAGAAGTTAGGTTCATTTCTGGAAGAAATAAAAAAAAATGACACCTCCAAATCTTTTTTTGCTTCCATAAACTGTATAGTATTTTTTTAATCAGGTACTACTTCTCATAGAAAGTGCTGGCAGAGACTGTATCATTTCAGATATCGTAATTAAAAGTATATTGATTATCTTTGTAAATGAGCCTTTGTCAGTACAATCCCATCCTACATGAGGCCACTTTTGAATGACGATGAAAATATAGTGTCACTAATGTTCCCTTGTTTATGTGTCGTAATGTTATATATTTTTACACATAGTAAAATTTTTATAACTAGGCTGAATCAAAGGGAAGTAATAAAAACATGCATAATTGAAATTTAGAAACCTCTATGCACATGGAGAAAATATATTTTACCAAAAGCAATAAAAATGAGTAGGGGTTGGCTTCCAGTCAAGATGGCAGCATAGATAAATTAACTTGGACTCACTGTCTCTGAGCTCTGTAGGGATAGCAGCTTGAAAGGCACCCAGAGATATATGAGGAGGAACTGAATTGTCAGGCATCAGGGTGAGAGCTGGGGGGCAACTTTCTCACAGACAGAAGTGCTGGTAGAGGTCATTATTCCTCTTCTGAGCCCTTCTCCACAGAGCTGGCAGGAGGGTGCTGTATCTGAGTCTTTGTGAGCCTGGCTATCACTGTTTCCGCAGCCTGGTAATTCCCTGAGACCCCACCTCACCCAGCTTTTGGATCCACCCAAGCCGTTTCCAATGCCTTTTCCAAACCAATGGCCTATTTTAGCTCATTCTTCAGACTTTCCTAAAATCTCTCAAACAAGCAGCTTATGGCCTCAGCATGTCCCACACCTCTCACTAAGTGGTCCCAGGCTCAGCACTAGCAGCAGCCAGCCTTGGTTCACATCTTGGCCTTTCCTAGGCACCTTTAAGTCCAGCACAAGAAGCAGCCAACTGCAGATCACTTTGTAGCTTGTGCTGTGTGGTCCTGGGCAGAACACAGGTGGCAGCTGACCTTATCCTACACCTCCAGGGGGGCTCCAGAGCCAGCACACCTGGTAGACAGCTTCAGACCACAATGAACCACCACCCACCCACCTCCACAAGTGACACAGTCAAGGGGAAGACTCAGTGGGTGCCAGAGCCTCACTGAAGTAAGTCCTGTTCCATATGGTGGACCCCTGAACAGCTGATCCTTCATGGTGGTCCAGTGGTTGCAAGCTGTCCTTGCAGCCAATTCACCTGGGGTAAATCCCTTCCATTGATATATCAATTGTAGTCAAGGCTCAACTGCAATAGGAAGGTGTTCATAGCCCACACCAGGAGGTGGTTCAGAGACCTGGAATGCCCAGCTCAGGTGAATAAGGAGGATGTGCCACTGACTCCTACAGAAGACCTACTACACTAGGACACTCTACCAAGCTTGGGGTATGTAACAATTCTATCTAATACATAGAAATGAACACAGGGAGGTTGCCAAAATGAGGAGACAAAGAAACATGTCTCAAAAAAAAAAACAAAAAACAAAACCAAAAAACAAAAAAAAAAACTCCAGAAAAAGAACTAAACAAAATGGAGAAAAGTAATCTACTACATGCAGAGTTCTAAACACTGGTAGTAAGAATGTTCAATGAACTTAGTGAGAACTTCAACAGTATAAAAAAGGACTTGGAAACCATACAAAAGAACTGGTCAGAAGTGAAGTTTACACTAACTGAGATGAACACTAATTTACAGGGAATCAACAGTAGAATAGATGAAACCAAGAATCAAATCAGCAATTTGGAATATAAGGAAACAAAAAACACCCAATCAGAATAGCAAAAATAAGAAAGAATCCAAAAATATGAGGATAGTGTAAGGAACCTCTGGGACAACTTCAAGCATACCAATATTCACATCATGGGATTACCAAAAGGAGAAGAGAGAGAGCAAGGAATTGAAAGCCAATCTGAAAAAATGATAACAGAAAACTTCCTTAATTTGATTTAGGAACTAGACATACAAGTCCAGGAAGTACAGAGAGTCTCAAACAAGATGAACCCAAGAGGCCCATAGCAAGATACATTTATAATTAAACTGCAAAAGATTAAAGAGAAAGAGATAATCTTAAAAGCAGCAAGAGAAAACCATTAGTTGCCTACAAGGGAGTGCCCATAAGACTGTCAGCTGATTTCTCAGTAGAAACTTTGCAGGCTGCCAAGAAATATTCAAAGTGATGAAAAGCAAGGACCTACAAACAAGATTACTATATCCAGCAAAGCTGTCATTTAGAATAGAAGAACAGATAAAAAGTTTCTCAAACAAGAAAAAGCTAAGGAGTTTATTTCCACAAAACCAGTATTATATAAAATGTTAAAGAGTCTTCTTCAAGAAGAAAAAAAGAAAGTTCAAAACTTGAATAATAAAATGACAATAAATATATATCTCTCAACAATTGAATCTAAAAAAACAAAATAAACAAACCAGCAGAACAGAAACAGATTCATAGATATAAAGAACATTTCGAAGGTTGCCAGGTGGCAGGGGCTTTGGGTGGATGGGTGAAAACAGGGAAGGGATTAAGAAGTACAAATTGATAGTTCCAGAATAGTCATAAGGATATAAAGTACAGCATGGGGAATATAGTCAATTATTTTGTAATCACTATGTATGGTGTTAGATGGGTATGGTATATCAAGATGATCACTTAGTAAGTTATATAATGTCTAATCACTGAGTTGTATAGCTGAAACTTATATACTATTGTATGTCAACTGTAATTAAAAATAAAAAATGATTTAAAAATGAATAGTTGTGTCTAGATTTTATCATCTGGTCTATAGGTTTTCAGAAAATATAAATGCAAATAGGACTTTGCAACAACAGGATATAGTGATTGATCAGCTAAGTACTGTAGTGAGAAAGTCTTGATGGATTGATGGACATTTCACCATGAGAAATAGAAAAAATGAGATTGCCATTTTAGAAAGTGGAGAAGACTGAAAGAAGGATAGATGTGAATGGTGGAATTATGAGGATCTCAATTTTGGAAATGTGAGTCTGAGATCCCTCTTAGAACTTCAAGCTGATATGATGAGCAGACGCTTGGATACAGGAGTCTGGAGTTTAGGGTAAAAGTCTAGGTTGGAGCATAAATTTGGAGGTTAACCAATATATAGTATTTTCCAAATCCTGATATTAGATGATATGACAGAGAACTTTACTATAAATTTTTGAAAAGTAAGACTTATGCTCTGTTTCTGCCATCTTGGAGCCTGTAGAGGCCTGCCAGGAATAGGACTTCTACAGTTATGAATATGTTTGTAAGGCCGTGGTCCAAGGTCATTTATCCTGGCTATAAGTAGGGCCTCTAGAACCAGAGGAGCACACAGATCTTCTTTAAATTAAAGGTGTTTATGCTCGAGATGAAACTGAATTCTATGTAGACAGGAGATGTGCTTATGTTTACAAAGCAAAGAACAACACAGTGGTTTCTGGTGGCAAGTGGAACAAAAACAGTAATCCGAGGAAGGTAACTCATGCTCATGGAAACAGTGGTATGGTTGGGGCTAAATTCCAAAGGCCATTGGACACAGAATTCATGTTGCTATAGCCCTCAAGGATTTAAACTTATTGAAAAGTAAATAAATAACATGGATTTATTTATAGGGAACTGGTTGGCATGGCAGTGGTGAATGTAGCTCAGCCCTGGTTGAGAAAACTGACAAGCACAAGGCGGCACACAGGAGCCAGGCCCACAGATGAGCTTTCCCATGGGGAACCAGGCCTGCATTGTACCTAGGCTGCTTGGAGGCTTGCTTTTGCTAAAACTCCCTCACCCTGAGTTGAGGCAGCAGATGTTTACTGCATATCTTTAAAGTAACTTCCTGAAGTCTGTGCTAATCCTCTCAAGCACAGAGTATAACCAGTTCAACCACTTTTCCTTGCATTTGCAACATCTTTTCTTTGTTATCTGTAAAAAATAATCACCTAAAGCAAACCTGAGCATAATGAAGGAGAACCTTCATTGATATAATGCTCCCAGAAAGCAATAAAAGTCTGCCCAGGCAAGAGTCCGAGTGCTCTCTCACTCAGAGAGTGGCCATGCCATCCCTTTTCTCCACAGGACTTCTGCAGTCTGTGTGAATTTGTTCATCACATCCACAACACCAGGAACACCGCTGGTCAGAGTCCACATCATTTATTCTCTTATAAAAAGATAGATAAGAGCTCTAGAGACTGAAACCTATTTAACACCAATATTTAGAAATGTTGTTATGAAGAACAACCAGTGAAAGAGACTTATAAGGATTACTCAGATTAGGAAAAATAGCCACATATGTCTTGAAAGCAAGTATATAAAACAGATCACATAGATGGGCTGGATTTAGAATGACATTGGAGTAATCAATATACCTTTGAAGTTCTCAAGGAAAATGATTTTCAACCTAGAATTCTATATATAACCAACTAATAATTCATTGTAATGGTGGGCTAAAGACATTTTAGGCATATAAGGACTCAAGTGTTAACATCCCCTGCTCTCTTCTCAGAAAGCCACTGGTGCATAAGCTCAGTGAAAAGAAAGGAAGGTATAGGTGGATTTACTGTGAAGTTAATGAGTCTTCAAATTCAGAATCTCTCATTTCCACAGGTCCCTTTCAATAGACAGAGGGGCTTTTGCAATGTGTTGATGTGATCAAATGAATTTGTAAAAAAATTTAAAGATAATTTAACCAGTACTGATTTACAGTCAAATTTCCTTATACAGGCACACTAGAAAGGTTGGCTAAAGGCAATTTTTGGATCCAGCTAGGAAGCAGCTGTGTTGGAGACATTATTTTGTGTTTAGTAGGACCTATTTATGATGCTTATGTAATTTCCATGGATAATTAAATTTTTGCTAGCTGCAAGTGTAAGAATAGCTTCCAGTAATCTCATCATTTTGCTAATTTACCTGGCTTGGTGGCATCATAGTTCAGAGCCAGAGGTTTGTCCCAATAAGAATATGTTCTGCTACAGCTGACACCTAAAGAATCCAGGTAGGGAAGGAGCTGGAAGATGTGAAATTTACAGAGGCCAAAAATAATTAAAGGAAAAATCAACCCTTTCCCATATAAACTAAGTACAGCACTCAAGTCTCACAAAAGCCCAGAAAGAAAAAGGACATATTCCCTAGTCTGGAATATACTGTAACATAGAATTCACAATTATAAATGCACCACAATTTTCTGATGGAAATTGTGCAAAAATATAATTTATCTGAATTCCTGTGTTTTAAAGGTACATATTTATAGCTGTGCCATTAACAGCACATCTAAGTGTAAAGTTGTGTGGGTTATAACTTAGCATCTTGCCTTGTTATAGGCAAAAGTTTTGGCAGTTCCAGATGAAAATTACCCCTGAATGCAACAATCCCCTGCATGACAGAACCTGAAGAAGTCTCAGGTGACATAATGTCTATACATCATCATGACAAAGTATATATATAATACACATTTTATATAGCTAAACAGAGGCTAGCAGCAATTTGTAAATGCATTTAAATTTATGGGACAGGGGATGAAAAGTAATAAAGCAAAAACTATATTCAGGAAAAATAACTGGTAAAAGAATTGTAATCACAGCAGGAAAAGAGACCCCCAAAATCCATAATTATCTTCCGGAGGGCAGGACCCTGGTAGTACAGGCTTCCTGCACTCGGTGAATGTTCTAGGAATCCATCTGTATCAGTGCACTAGCTGGTGATGTGAGAAGCCGCATTTAGCTTCAGTGAATTTTTAAAAGACTTTCAATGCATTTGTCCATTTCATGATGTGTGATTTAGGGCCACACCTGCCCACACTGCACTGAGAGTTCAGCAGTTTTTGACCCAAAACAGCATGACCTTGTGCCCCATTCTCCCTATTCACCTGTTGTCACCCTGAGTGACTTTCTTTTGTTTCCTTGGATGAAAGAAGTCCTCCAGGGGAAACATTTTCCCAATGTGGAAGAGGTGAAACAAAAAGTGGCAGATGACTAACAGGATCAAAATTGACAAGTTCAAAAATTATTTTGAGCAGTGGGAACAAAAAAATGTCTTGATAGGTGTGTTGCATCAAATGGAGAGCACTTTGAAGGTGACCAAAGTTTAAACATGTAAGAATAAATACACAACGTTTTATAAATAATTTTTGGTTTCTCGGGTCCCCCTCATACACAGCTTAGTCTCAGTGTGAACAACAGAATAGCGTAAGCACCGCATTATTATGATACAACTCTATCAGGAAGTCTAGGGACCACACTGTGTACATGAGTGTGTGCTGGCATGTCTTCCGGGTGCGAGTGCTTTGTAAGATAGATGAATTTTTACCTTCCATTTAAAAATTAATTGTCTAAAATTGAAATTGAAGAAATAGCATATAAGAATATTAAATATCTGAGGAAACAGCTAAAGCTTTACTAGGGAAATAAGATTGAAGGGTTGGAAGAGAGGAGTGGGGCATAGCTACATTTTATTATCAACTTTTAGTACTATTTTCCTCTTAAAACATGTTTATATATTTTGGTAAAATATAATTTAATTGAAAGTAGAGTCACTTCTGGCACAGTTTTATAAAATGAGCCCTATCAGCTTTGTATTACCCTGTCCTTTCTAAATTATTACTAAAATTGATCCATATTTTATTTTTGCATTATATAATTTTGGTAGGATTATGCTTTGAGGTGAAGGAATGATTAAATGAAACTAATTATTTCTCTGAAGAAAACCTAAATCCTTGATAAACCAAATGAGAATTGAGATAGAGCAGCCTGTTTGAATATCATTGCTTAGGGCCAATACTTTTTGAAAAGAAAGCAGGATTTAAATATTTATGAATTGAGTTTATTATTATGAAAGAGAAATTATTAAAATTGTACTACCTTTATAGAATTGAGTGTTTTCTTCCTTTCTATATTACGTAGGAAAGAAATAATTTTTATATTAATAAATCATAATACATGACAAATTACTTACAAAATATAATTGTACCAAATATATAGAAATAAAACAATATTGTATAGCTTAGTTTCCCAAGTTTGAATTTATTATATACGATAAAATAGAGATTAAAACCATATTCATTTGAATTTCTAAATGTAGACAACGTGAATTCCTTCAGGTCTTCTTAGAGAAGAAGCCTTGATTTTACTCTTGCATCTACATTTCACAAAGTATCGGAGGAAAAAGCTTGCCTCATGGACGGAGTGAAAAGCTCAGTTTCATTTTATTTCTTTTCTTTTTTAAAAACGTTTTTAAAAATATTTCAAATATTTATTTTTAGAGAGAGGGGAAGGGAAGGAGAAAGAGGGACAGAGAAATATCAACATGTGGTTGCCTCTCACATGCCCCCTAATTGGGACCTGGACTGCAACCCAGGCATGAGCTTTGACTGGGAATCGAACCAGTGAGGCTTGGTTCACAGGCCAGTGCTCAATCCACTAAGTCACACCAGCCAGGGCTCATTTTATTTCTTATATTAATATTGGGGAGCTGCTACACACTAAAAAATATATGCTTCAGAAAGATCAAAATTGCTACCTTTTGCAGTGGTGTCCATCTTTTCTAAAGGACAGTTATCAACTAAGCAAAAAAGGAGAAAATAGCTGTTTTTCTTGACTTGTGGTATTATAAAACTGTGTAGCTTAAAAAGAGTCTACACATGAGAGCTCAGAGTTTAAAAATTAAGGGAAAGGTGATAGAATGCTTTTGTTAAGAAACAGTTTTAGAGGTGACACATTGTGGTAGGTAACCTCTAAATTGGCCCCCAGGGAGCCTTACTTCTTGGGAAATCCCCTCTACTTGAGATAGAATATGGCATTAATAACAGGATGTTGCTTCCAACATTGGATTATACAAAATTCTCAGCTTCTGTCTTCCTGCGCTCTCTCACTCTCTTGGATTGCTTAGTCTGAAAGGAGCAAGTTGCAAGGTTTTGAGGCAACTCTAGGCAGAGTCTCATGTGAGTGAGCTTGGAAGCAGATCTTCTGAGACCTGCCAACAGCCACACACATGAACTTGTACATGTTCCTTCTCTAGTCAAGCCCTGAGATGACTGCAGTCTCGGCTATTACCATTACTTTAGGCTCTTGAAGGACAGTAAAATCAGGAACATCCAGCTTAAATAACTCAGATTTGTAATCCACTGAAAGTATAAGACAAAAAAGAAATTATTTGAGAAACTTCATTTTGAGATATGTTATGGAGAAATTACTAACACACAGACCATAATTCAAACCCTGACCTCAAGCTTTCTAAGTCTCAGACTCTACCTTGTTAAAACAGGATAGCACCTTTATGTGCAGTCAGTACAATCAGTGTGTGGATGCAATGAGAGCAGTCATACTAAAAACTCATATATAAATGGGATATCAAAAAAGGAGTTATTATTCTTATTACCTATATAATTTTTGGTAAGATATCTGGGAGTCATTTAGTCTATTCTACCCTCAGACTGGAGTATATCCAATCTTCTCAAAAGGTCAGTAAGCCACAACCTATTGTTTATTCTAGGCTAATGTCAATCCTCTCGCCTTTCTGTGGCCATCAGCTATTGCCCTTGGCCTCAAAGTCATTCCTATCCAACCACTGGACCAATTCTGATCAAAGCTGGTTGTAAATGTATTCAGTTTCACAGCCTCCAATAAGCTGGGTTTAGAATCAATAAAATCCCAGTTCCAAGACAAGATTAAGTTTGGGGTTTAAGGAGTAACAACTTTTAAACTGCATAATTGTCCCTATCTCTTGTCAGCTTTTTGTCTGGGCTATGATTTGTGTGACATGCTGAGATGCCAGGCCTGGTGGCTCCAACTGAAGTTCAACCCCCTAGATCCATCAAGCTTTCCCCTTTATTCTTGACACTTCCATGATTCATGAATTTCTAGTTTTTTCTTCTTCAGATGCAACTGAGCTTGCAGGTGGCTTAATTCTGATAGCTCCAGGTTGGAGAGGTGCTGGGTCATCATTTCCTCAGCATAATAAGTAGTTCCAGATCTGTCATGTCTCTTCCTCTTCCTCCCCCATTTGTCCCAATTGTCAACACCGATCTTGCTAAAGCTTAATGCTCTCTTTACCATGAGGCTGAAAACACTACAAAAAGCAGTAATTTACTAAAGTTGTATATGTGAGAAAGCATTCAGAGGAAACATTGGCCAGCAATTAGGATAAAGTATACCTTCTTGGTAAAAGGGAACTTATATCTCCAAAGATTGATTTCATTCAAGCACCTTTTATCTCTTCCTCTGACACACACACACAATGT
The DNA here is from genome assembly GCA_004027475.1 of Anoura caudifer. Taxonomy (NCBI): domain Eukaryota; kingdom Metazoa; phylum Chordata; class Mammalia; order Chiroptera; family Phyllostomidae; genus Anoura; species Anoura caudifer. Next base: position 3,996 of record PVKU01015771.1, on the reverse strand, counting down.
ACTGAGTACAACCAATTTCTAAAAACTCTAACTCAAACTTGTGCGCTCAAGAAAGTATATTACCAAAAATGATAATTTATTTGTCATCATATTTATATAATGCTATGGAATTGATATAAACTATCTTCTTTGTAAGAAACAGCTTGACCTTTGGGAAAAGAAAGATTTTCCTCTCCTATTTAATTAGTAATAAAAAGTTGACTTTATTATTTTCCGAGGCTGTAACCGGCAGATTGGGAGCAGTAATGTGTCATTGCCAATAGAAAGTATATCAGGACAATTTTGTGATAAAAATTATTATACAAAAATTACACTCATTCTGCTCCTACTTTGAAGGAAGTTAATCATCCGTAAAGCCAGAATGATGGACTTACAAAGTATGACTGATTTGTTTAGATAAATATCTTCACTCAAGAGACCTAGCTCATTTTAGTAATGATGTATCAGTCTGCAATGATAGATTCTACCCTCATCTCATTTTTTCCAACAAGAATGGTGTTATAAATTACACAAAGTGACAATGAGGTAGGATGGATGCTAATGTTGAAATCCTGGTGTATATATCTCTGTTATAATGCCATGCTAGCAGATTTTACTTCCAAACCTAATTTTTAAGTTCTCTAAATAGTATTCTGATGAATCTTCACTCAAAAGTAAACTTAAAAGTTATTTTAACTACTAATATTTGAATTGTTTATGAGCTATATAATTACTTCGATATTTGAATTTTATGATGTCCACCTGCTCTTAAAGTTATTTACCTTTTATTTTCTATACTATACTTTTCATATTTGTTGTTTCCATCACCCAGACATTATGCTCAATAATAACGATAGAACACAATTACCTAAAAGTGATTTTTTCCCCCTGAGACACACCACAGAGCAGGAGAAGAGAGACTGAAGAAGTACACCTGGAGCAGAAATATTTCTATACATACATCTTGTAGGTTAACAAGAGTTCGCTCAAATATAATTTAAATATTTCTAAATCCTATTATATGTGTATTGATCTTCTTACAAACTGTATTAGTAACAGAAAGACAATAAACTGCAGTGCAGCTTTTCCACACCTATGGTCAAGAAGTGTTCTGTGAGGAAAAATATTCAGGAAATCCTATATACAGTATCTTTTTGCAAATATCTTAATTCATATTAGCATATTAAATAATCTATGAAGGACTTTATTAAGACTCCCCTCTTTCTTTTTTCACTGTGCATACATCATCTTCTCAAAAATTTGTTTAGGAAAGACTAAAACTTTTTAGTAGGAAATGCTATCCTTATTTTACAGATAAGAAACTTGAGATAAATAATAAGTTCATTCAAAGCACCTTATAATCAGCTGACTTATCATTTAGTTCTTCTTTTATCATTCAAAATTGTCCCCCAAATTAACTCAAAGTTATATAAAGTTTGCCTTATGCTTTAAAAAAAAATCCTCAATGTCAAGCTATTTCTGAAAAAAAACAAAAACAAAAACAAAAAAAAAATAACCCTTACGTGCTATGTTGAAATCTTAATTAGTATTGCCATTGATAACTGTGCAACTGAATTTGTAGGGTGAAGATGTCATGATTCAAGAACACTGCCAGGTGAACCTGTGGAATGCAGTCCCATCCACCTGCTCTTCAAATCCAAACTTTGTTGGGAAAGGGATTGAGCTGGTATGACTATGAGACAGTTCTCATTTTATGAAAAAGTACTCTCTGGGGATTGAACACAGGCAGTGGGTTACAGTAAAAAGAGCTCTAGGAATCTCAGGAACTGGAATCTAGTTGTAGCTCCATGACCTGTACTCTGCAGGTTTGAGTTGGTTATCATCTTGGAACTTTAGTTCCTGCATCTGTATAATGGGCCTAACACAGGCTTGTCTAGCTTTCCTCTTAGAATTAAATGAATTGCACTCATTTTTAATTGGTTAAACATTAAGCACATTAAGAGAATATTAGAAAGAACAAATATTTAAAAATATTTGTTAGTGTGGATTAACAAGATTGATTCCAATATCATGGAGATATATATATATATATATATATATATATATATATATATATATATATTTGTGAAGTTACGGAGATCCAACTAGTATGTGGCAGGACATATTCATATCTAAAGGATATAATTTAAATAACACATGAGTAAAAGGAGGAATGTTCTTTAGTTTTATGAAAAACACTCCTTTATATTAGACTATTAAAAATCAGGGCATGCTATTTGAGAATAGAGAAAACCTGCCAGCACCCTCAAATGAGAAAGTTATTGTGAATCCTCACTGTTAATCATGTCTGTAAAACAGAAGTTTTTCCATATTGTGTCATATGTGAACTTTGAAAGCATTATGTTAAGTGGAATTAGCCTGTCACAAAAGGACAAATACTGTATGATTCCACTTATATGTTAGAGTAGTCAAATTCATAGAGACAGAGAGTTGCTAGGGGGAAGGGAGAAATGTATTTTTGTTTAATGTGTATAATTTCAGTTTTGGAAGATGAAAAATGTCCTGGAGATGGATGATGGTGATAGTTGCACAAGTATGAATGTATTTAATACCACTGAAGTGTAAACATTAAAAATGGTTAAAATGGTAAATTTTGTGTTATGCATATTTTACCAGAATTAATAAAAAGTAACTTTTAATAAGAAATTAGCCCCTTCTGAACTCCTATGCTTTGCAACAGTGTGGATGGATCTGGAAAGCATTATCCTAAGAGAAATAAGCTAGGTGGTAAAAGACAGATACCATATGATCTCACCTATAAGTGGAACCTGATCAACAAAACAAACAAGGGGGCCAAATAGAACCATAGACATAGAAATAAAGAACAAACTGACAGTAACCAGTCTTCTGGCCAAGATGGAGGTGTAGGTGAACACACTGTGCCTTCCCTCACAACCAAGATTTAGGATAACAAAAATATAGAACCAAAAAAAACCAACCAGAGCAGATAGAAAACTGAATTGTATGGAAGTCCGAGAACGATTCACCCAGACTGGTAAGAGGGGCGGAGTTGGTGGCTGGTGGAGAGGGGTTGTGGCAGGAAAAAGCAGTGGCTAGTGGTCCTGGGTGCACAGGTGGCAGTTGGCACACCCCAGGCACACAGGTGGTGGTTACCAGGTGCGGGGAGGCAATGAGCAGACCCAGCGAGGTGCACAAGGCAACATTTGCACGTGCAGATAAACCAGGTGAAAATGAGCAGCAAGACAGACTGCACAATTCAGGGCCCCAGTGCTGGGAAATAAAGCCTAAAGCACCGATTGAAAATACTTGTAGGGGTTGAGGTGCTGGGAGAGAGTCCCAGCCTCACAGGAGAGTTCGTTAGAGAGACCCACAGGGTCCTAGAATGTACAAAAGCCTGTCCGCAAGGAAATCAGAGCCAGAAGTGCCCAATTTGCTTGGGGAAAGTGGCAGAAGGGACTGGAATCTGAGAGAGAGTGCAGCAAGTGCCATTGTTCCCTCTCAGACCCTGCCCCCACATCCAGCATCACAACCCAGCAACTGGGTTGCCCCACCCTGGTGAACACCTAAGACTCTGCCCCTCACTATGTAACAGCTGCAACCAAACCCCCCCAATCCCCCCCCAAAAAAAATCCAAACCAAAAATGGCTCAAATGGGAGAACAGCTCAAATTAATCTAACTTGATGATTTTGAGCTAATTCACCTAAGTGACCAAGAGATAGCCAACGTATCAGATACACATCTCAAAGCACTGGTAGCTAACCTATCAGATGAACAGTTCAAAGCACTGGTGATTAGGAAGCTCACAGAATTGGTTGATTTGGGTAGAAAATTAGATGAACAAATGGAGGCTACAATAAGTGAAATGAAGAAAAATGCACAGGGAACCAATAGTGATGGGAGGAAAACTGGGACTCAAATCAATGGAGTGGACCAGAAGGAAGAAAGAAACAACCAAACAGAAAAGAAGGAAGAAACAAGAATTCAAAAAAATGAGGAGAGGCTTAGGAACCTCCAGGACATCTTTAAACATCCCA
>PVKU01015770.1:0-17038 GCA_004027475.1 Anoura caudifer | reverse complement strand
GTCTTGGTTGCAGGCCTTTGTTTCTCATTACTTGGAATATTTCTTGCCATTCTCTTCTAGCTTGGAGCGTTTCCATTGAGAAGTCAGCTGCCAGCCTTATTGGAGCCCCCTTGTACGTTACTTCCTTTTTCTCCCTTGCTGCCTTTAAGATTCTCTCTTTGTCTTGGAATTTTGCCATTTTAATTATGATGTGTCTTGCCGTGGGCTTCCTTGGGTTCCTCTTGATTGGGACTCTCTGTGTTTCCTGGATATGTGTGACTTTTCCTCTTATCATATTAGGGAAGTTTTCCATCATCACTTTTTCAAAAAGGGTTTCTAACCCTTGCTCTTCTTCTTCTCCTTCTGGTATCCATCCCTATTATACGGATATTATTACGTTTCATATTGTCTTGCATTTCTCTTAATCCCTCTTCATTCTTTTTGAGCCTCTTTTCCTTTTCTTGCTCTTTTTGGGTGTTTTTTTCTACTTGGTCCTCCAACTCACTAATCTGATCTTCTGCTTCATCAATTCTGCTTTTCATTCCTTCCACTGTATTCTTCAGTTCAGAAATTGTACTCTTCATTTCCTCTTGGCCCTTGTTGATAGTTTCTATTTCCTTTTTCATGTTGATATAGTTTGCAGTGAGTTCATCGTAGCTTTCCTGTAGTTTCTGGTAGCTCATTGAGAGCTTGTGGAGCTTCCTGACAACCATTGCTTTGAACTCAAAATCTGACAGTTGAGCTACCTCTATTTCATTTAGCATTCTTTCTGGGGCTTTCCTCTTTTCCTTTCATTTGGGGATTATTTCTTTGTCTTCCCATTGTTTTTGAGGTTCTTCTTATTAGCCTTAACTTCTTAAATTGATCTGTTCTGGCTCCCTGGGTTTATGGTGTGAGCTGTGGTAGAATACCTGTGAGATTCAGTGGATCTGTCTGCTTCAGGTATCCTGGTGTTCCACAGTTTCCACTGTCTTATCTGTTGAAATGCCTCCTCCTTGGGATCGTCTCTGTTTTTTTCACAATTCCAGGGCTGGTTTTTTGTTGTTGTTTTGTTCTGTTTTGTTTTTGTCTTGCTCATGGGTATTTAAAAAGAGAAAAGAGGAAATAAGGGAAAGAGGAGAAAGAAGAGAAGAAAGAAAAAGAAAAACAAGAGGAAAGAAGAGAAAAAAGAAAAAACAGAAAAAAGAAAAAAGAGGAAGCAAGAAGAGATAAAATTGGAAAGAAAGGAAGAAGGAATAAGGCAAGAAAGAAGATACGCAAAGCAAAGGACGTTGAGGGGTAAAAAAAAATAAAAATAAAAAAATAAAAAAAATAAAAAATAATAGAAAAAAATTAGAAAAAAATTAAAATTTAAAAAGAGAAAGAAGGAAAAAAAAGAGAAAAAAGCAACAAGAAAAAAGAAAAAAATAAAATTAAAAAAAAAACCCAACAATTCTTGCTGTTTTCAATCTTGCTGAGCTGGTGTTTCTGGTCTTGTTGGCTGCAATCGTCTAGGGGTGACAGTATCGCTTTTGTCCCTGTTCAGCACTCATCTATCTTTGCACTACTGTCCTCAGGGTTAGCCCTGAGCCTCTCTGCCCAGGGCCTCAGGTATAAGTTCTGAGGATGTGTGTGCCTATCCCAGTTGCACGCAGGTGCCTGTGATCTTGCAGCCACCTGTGGTCACATACAGGAGCCAATCCTTGCGCAATCGTCCGGATGGATGGCGGGCTCAGGCGCGTGGCTGCCCCTCCGGCACTGGGCACTGGAGGCTGGCGAGTTCAGGCGAGCAGCGGATCAGCCTCCCCGCGGGCGCGCGCCTGCCGCAATGGCGCTGAGGCGAGCGGGCTCAAGCGAGCAGCCGAACAGCCATCCTGTGGGCGCACGCCCATTCCAGTGGCGCTGGGCGCTGGAGGTCCCGCCAGCCCAGGTGCGTGGCTGTCTCAATGTCACCAGGAGCAAATGACCTGTGGGCACCAGCCTCCCGTAAGGCCACTCCTGCAGCTGCCCCTCGGGTGCTGGGAGCCAAAGGCCCCGGGAGCTCAGGTGTGTGGCCGACCCAGTGGCGTTGGCCACCAACAATCAGGCGAGCTCTGGTATGCGGTCCTTCCCCGGGATATGCGTGGGTGTTCACACCCCCAGCCTGTCTGCCACTGAGACCCCAACTCCTCTCTGTGAGATTTCAAGCAACTGGGTTTATCCCAGTGCCACTAAAATTTTGTTTGGCTGGGGAGGGAGCAGTTGACCCAGCTCCCTCCCTATTCTTGTGGTGAGCCTGGCGAGAGCCCGCCCGGGCCTCAGTCCCGGCCCTGGTGTCTGCATTGTCCCTTGGTCTCTTATTGTTCTGAAGCACTCTCCATACTGTCTGGTCCTCCAGTGTTCACTACAATTCCTTGATCTCCTGACTTCAAATATGCTGTGTTTCTGATGGCTGTTTGCTCCGTTCCGATGCAAATCAGCCAAAATATTCTCCTGTGTGTAGGGGGGAGTGAAATATGCTCCTTCCTACTGCGCCGCCATCTTAGATCTCCCTATATACTGAGATATTTTTAATGGAATAAAGTCCCAGGAGTGGAATTTCAGGGTGTGTATATACAGGGTCTGGCATAAGTAATGCCCCTTTTATATTACAAAATATTTTATTATAAAATCATAAGCATGTAATTCTGTAACATAATGCTATCACACTCAAGCACACCATATGACATTTTAGGTGAAATGTTCAGATTAAAACTATAAATTATTACACCCGTGTTATTACCTTACCAACCACACTCAAGGTGACGTTACTTCTGCTGGACCCTATACATTTAATTTTAATAATTCTTGCTAGAATATATGCCAGCACAGCCAGCAACAATTTACTCTTCAACAGCAATATTTCAGCATCACCCTGTCTTTCCCACACCCATCTGGCGATGGTCGGGACCACCCTTTTGCCAGCCTGATGGGCACAGAATCATAATGTCATACTGCTGGATCAGTTCACGTTGTCCTGACTGCTAGTGATTTGGAGCGATTTTTCATGTTCTGTTGGTTATTGAGATTTGTCTTCCTGTGAGTTTCTATTTATAACCTATTATTTTTCTCTGAGGAGTATTCTCTTGTCAATTTAAAAAATCTTGTATATTTTTAATATGGTAGGTACTAAATTTTTATACCCAGCATTGAAATTTGTATGTTTTACTCTAAATATTTGAACTTTTTTGTATGGCTAAATATGATTTATAAAATACCTTATTTTCCTGTCTTGGAGAGCAGAGTCTGTTTTACCATGAAATTGTACGTGAAGTCACCTGTTTTTTTTGCAGCATTTCCCTGTTTCTTCCTTCCCCCCTCCGTTTTATGTTTATATTTGTATTATATAAGTTAGGAATTCAATTTTGTTTTCATCACCTAAAATGACCAATTTTGCCAATGACATTAAAAACCAATCTATCCTTCTTACTGTGAAATGAAACGTCAATTTGTCATACATTACATTGCCCTATATATTATTTCTTGAGTCAACTCTGGTAATTTATGTTGGCTAGGGAACTATCCACTCCCTCTGGGTTTTCAAATGTATTGTCATATATTGGTCTGTAATATGTTTTCTATTATAATTTTTAAAATCTCTCCCATTCCTCTGGTTGTGTTTTCTTGTAATCCCTAATCATTTCTGTATCAGTGCATGTGCATTTATTTTTTCCCTAAGATTAGCTTTTTAAAATTTTCTACAATTTCTGGTTTTCATATTCAAGTCCTTTTCCATATAAATTTCAGCTTCCTAGTTTATTTTGTTATTTTCCTATGTTTTTTCCAAGATGAATTCTAAGTTCCTTTATTTTTCACCTTTTTCTTTAATTATGAACGTATTAAATATATTTTCTTCTCATTGGGTTTTCAGTTTGTGCTCTAGATTTTAATGTAAAGTTTTTTTTTAAGTTTATAATTTCCTTTTGGTCTTAAAGTTAACCAGGACCTTTTTTATTTATAAGAGTATATAGCATATAAAATATGAGTTTTGTTCCCCCCAGAGGTTGATTATTTATTTATTTATTTTTACTCCAACATTTAATTTTAGTTTTTAATTTTATTTTAATTGTTCTTGTACAGTTTTCTGTCTTTTACTCCCATCCCAGCCCACCCCTCCAGCCCTCCCCACCTCACTCCCATTTCCACCCCCCCCACCTAGTTTTTGTCCATGTGTCCTTTATACTTGTTCCTGTAAACACTTCCCCTTTTCTCCTGAAATTCCCTCCCCTCTCCCCTCTGGTCACTGTCAGCCTGTTCTCTATTACAGTGTCTTTGGTTATATTTTGCTTGTTTGTTTTGTTGTTTAGGTGACTGTTAAAGGTGAGGTCATATGGTATTTGTCTTTCACCACCTGGCTTATTTCGCTTAGCATAATGCTCTCCAGTTCCATCCATGCTGTTGCAAAGGGCAGGAGCTCCTTCTTTCTTTCTGCTGCATAGAATTCCATTGTGTAAATGTATCATAGTTTTTTGATCCATTTATTTACTGATGGGCACCTAGGTTGCTTCCAACATTTGGCTATTGTAAATTATGCTGCTGTGAACATTGGGGTGCATAGGTTCTTTTGGATTGGTGTTTCAGGGTTCTTAGGATATAATCGTAGCAGTGGAATTGCTGGGTCAAAAGGCAGATCCATTTTTAGTTTTCTGAGAAAATTCCATACTGTTTTCCACAGTGGCTACACCAGTCTGCAATCCCACCAACAGTGCACTAGGGTCCCCTTTTCTCCACAACCTCTCCAACACTTGTTTTTTGTTGCTTTGTTTATGATGGCCATTATGACTTTTTCTCCACTATGATGCGCTGCAGCACCCCTCACCTGCCCTTGAGTCTGCCAAACACAAGTTGGTGTCTAACTCCCTTACTCTAGCAAGCTCTGAATAAATAGGCTTTGTGTATTCATTATTTGGGTGCTATTCACTTCTATGTAAGTTTTGAAATAAGGTAATGTAAGTCTTTCAACTTTGTTCTTATCCAAATTTGTACTGATTATTCTAAAGTGTTTGAATTTCTGAATTTATACAGAAATATATAAATTTGGAATCAGCTTTTCAGTTTGTACAAAGAGCCTTTGAGAATTTTGATTGGAAATGCATTATCTTTATAGATCTTCTGTCTTGTTTTATTTTTGTCTCTCTTACTCTGTTCTTTTTCTGGAGCTCCTTTTATTTGTATGTTAAATCTTTCATATTCAGCTACCAGTTTATTATCATCTTTTTTCCCCTCATGATGTTTATATTTTTATGTATTTCTTTATACTCTAAGCTTTTTCCCCTGCATACCTCTAAATCAGATCTCAGCACTGAACTTGAACATTCTCTCACTAAATTCTACTACTAAATCTATTCAATAGTTTAGCTGCAAAACCTATCTTTTATTGGTGGAAGATTTTTGCTGGAGGTGGGGTCTTGGGAAGAGTGGGTAGAGTCTATGCAGACATACCTAAATTCTCTTTTTTTCCCTTTCCAAATTTTCATCTGTTTCTTCTAGAGTCCACCGATGGCTGGTTCTAGTTCATATGGGCTGCTTTTGAGAGAAGAATTTGATATCTCTTCTAGATTAGAATTTGATTATCTCTAGATTAGAATTTAATATCTATTCTAATACTTTGTCTTATTTCTGTGATGGACAAGAATGGACTACAAAAGTAAACAGCAGTGTCTAAACTGTCCCCTTGGTTTACCATTACTGTTGCTGAGTGTCAGTTCATTTTCAGAGTTTCTCTGCGGGCAGCAGCAGTCTTTCTGCAGGGCCACTGGGTTCTTCGTGAGATGGAATCAGTGGCCTCATGACTTCCTGTGGTGGTAGAAGTATTTTTTTTTTTAACTGTGGGGTATAGAAAAGTTTTGCCTCTACCCTCTTAGGTTTGTGGCTGGAGTCTGCCAGTGAGATTGACAAAAGAAAGATTAGCAGAAGAAAAGGAAATGCACTTTTTTGATGCTAATATTTAAAATTTTACGTGCATGGAGGCTTTACAGAAAAGAAGTAAAGCCCCAAAGAAGTGGCTGGACTAGTGGGCTTGTTTGGCATTCAGAGAAGGGGTGAGGAATATGGAGAGGTGACTAGACCAAGGAAAAGGGAGGTGTGGGTTTCCAGGAGTAACAGATTGCAGAACTGCTGATCGGGAACTGTGTGATGGAACGAGGGACAGGTAAGAGTTAGTTCCGAGATGTGTGTGCAGAGGCATCTCAGTGCCGTCTCTGCCTTCACTGATGGGGACCGTCCCCCCTTCCAGGTGTGGGAGAAGGGGGATACTTTCACCCGGGAAATTCATGCCTTGTGGGGGAGGAGAGGACCGAGAGCACTTCCTGTGTCTGCTTTTTCTCCATTGCCTTTGGCCCAAAAGAATCCTTATGCCAAAAGTGGCATGTTTTGAAGTTTGCATGTTCTGACCTGCTTTAGGGAGAACGTGGAATTCTAGAATCTCAATGTGGAAAAGGCCTTTTGTATTCATTCCCTGGAAACTTCCATCTGATCCTTGGATTCTGCTCATAACGAACCACCTCTTCACCCCTTCTCTCTGGTTTCCCTGTTACCTTCTTGCCTCTTTGCTTTGTTCTCGTTTACTGTCCTCATTGTCTTTTTTTCTTTCCTCTTTAATGCTTGGTGAATGCCTCCGACTCTGAATTACATCTTTTCACCTCTTGGCTGATTGTCTTTTAAGTCCTTGAAGGAAACAGTTGATATTACTTATTTTTCTTCTTCTTTTCTTTTCCTTTGGTCAGGCAGCTCTGCCTGGGAACCCGACTACATTTTACAATACTAATAATGTGCTGTAAGAACCTAACATAACATTTTATAACCCTATAACAAATCTTATTATCAGATGACAATGAGGTATAGTACATTAAATATTCATCATCCTTGGTTTACTTTAAAACTTTAACAGGGGGTAAGGCACAGGGGCTGCTTCAGACTAATTACTGTTCTAAATATATAGCTCATTTTTCAGCATTTAATGTGGGCCTCATAAAACTGTAACCGAAAACAATGCAGTATGTCAGTCAGATGCCCTGCTGGCATGTACCGTGAAAAAAATATCATTATCTTATGGATGGTGCTGCTAAATTCCTGCCACAGTGGCAGCACCAGCTCTCCCACTAGCTGCCTTGTGCCTCTCGAATTACTCAAGTTGAAGCTTCCGGCTGTTGCCAGTCCAAATAGTAAAAGGTAGCATCTACCTTCAGCATCTGTGGGTTGTTGGTGTTTGCCATACTAGCTAGGTTCTTATAACAGAGTTGTTCTCTAGAAATCCAGGTGTGGTCTTAAAAACCCAGAGACAAACAGAAAATTAAATTAAAGACAGTATTATAGGAGCAGGTATAAGATCAAGTATCCAGGAATAATGAAACATGTGCAAAACCTCTGTGAGAAAAACTATACTGTTGGGCTTGGGGCAAGATTCCAAATTATAAGCTAAAGGCAATTCAGCTAATTAAGACAGTTGGATGTGCAAGACCACACAGGGACAGCTGTCATGGGGGTGCTTCTACAGTCTGCCAAAATGCTAGTACCCAGTGTGTGGCCAGCCTAGAGGACAGATGTGAGCTCAAAGGCCACATTTGGCCCATGAAGCCCAGCCAGAAGAGAAGATCTGGGTGTCAGCCAGGCGCTGACCCCTACAGATGCTTAGTCAGATGGCACCCAGGCTGAGAGGGCCCGGATATTGCCGGTGTTAGGCAGCACTTGACTCCAGGTCCACCCAGGCTAGAATCCAGGAGAGAGCCTGTTCGGAACTCTCCACAACTTGCTTCTGAGAAGAATTTTTCAAGCATTATTCCAAGACCAAGTCTTTGGGACTGATACTCAGTTCCAACTGTCCTGATGCTGGCCATGAAATGGTAGACAGAAGGCTGGAGAACTAAATCAAGTCTGGCTTGTGTGGGCCCAGAGGTAGGGTCTTAGGGTGTTTCTACCATCGGTCAGGCTGCCTCATTTCCAGTGCTCTGAGGAGTCATGTTGCTTATGGGAAAAAAACAAACAAACAAACAAAAAAACAATTTCTCAGTCTTCCAGACTGGGGAATTAATTAAAGCTATAAAATCCGAGAGCTTTTGGGGAGAATATTTCAGAGCTCACCCAAATGAAAGTAAAAGCCAGAAAAATCATTGATCATGTTGGTGAACTCAGGACTCTGGGGCTTGTGAAACCTTCTTGTCATATTGCATTGCATTTGGAGCAAGGTTGCTGTAATCAACGGGGTAGCAAGCAAGCACAGAAACTAACACTGTCTTTTCTCCATTCATGAAAATTTTACACTGGCACTTTGGTCAGCACAAGACAGGTCAGCTTTCTCTAAAACATGGAATAGTCTGTCTTGGAAAGCAGGTGGTAGAAATGGGGATCCCTGCAGGTAGTCGTGCTGAAGTGGGATGGTTAGTTTTCTGGAATGTTAAATAAGGGATCTATGCTCTATGGTTGAGCTACAAAATGTTCACATTTCCTCCTAACAGTTGGTTAGGGTCCCTTACTCTCCAGGTGCGGGGACTGAGGCACAGAGAAGGAAAGGAACTCTGCTGAGTTCACCGGGAAATGACTGATAGAGCAGAACTATGTCCATCTAATGTCAAGTAGCATACACACACGTTTTCCTGACAGGGCACCTTCAGAAATTGTCCTAAATCTTACCTTGACAGGAAACTCTAGATTTCACTCATTAAAATTATCAAGAAAGGTGCCCTGACTGGTGCGGCTCAGTGGGTTGAGCATCATCCTGCAAACCAAAAGGACGCCGGTTTGATTGCACGTCAGCGCACCTGCCTGGGTTGCAGGCCAGGTCCCCAGATGGGGGAGTGCAAGAGGCAACTGATCGATGTTTCTGATGTTTCTCTCCTTTCTTTCTTCCTCCTTCCCTCTCTCTAAAAATAAATAAAAATAATAAAATCTTTAAGAAATTATCAGGAAACGTGAAACCAGGTGATAGAATCAGAACTTACTTAAAATAAAAAATGCTGTCTTAATGACATAATTTGAATTTTTGGATACACCTTGAAAGAGTTATAAAAATCTTGATTGTTTTATTCTATTCAAAATTTATTGAATACTTTCACTTGAATATTAAAGCATAGCAAAAAAAGTAATGTATTCTAACCACTGTTTTAAGCTTACAGCTCTGTTTCAACTACTTTTTGCAGTGAGTCACTGAACAGAGTGTTCTTAGGGCATTTCTAATATTCTTTAATTAAAACTCACAAGGGTTTGTATTATGTAGTTCCAAGAAAACCAATTATCAGCTATTCCTTTGCCAAAGGAGTTACATTGTTCCTGTCCCCTGAATATCACCTGCCTTCCTGTCTGAAATGATACCTACTTTCTCCTACCACTGAACTTGACTGTAGCCCAAGTTCCCCTAAAGCAAAGCCTAATATGAAGACTTCTGTGAGAGTTTATTTGGGGTCGTGTTTCCAGTTATCCAGGTGGGGATCAGGGTGACTGGGTGCCATGGACTAAATGTTCGTGTGCCCCCCAAATTCCTGTGTTGAAGTATAACCCCCAGTGTGGTGGTATTCAGAGGTGGGAGGCGATTATGTCGTGAGGGTAGAGGCTTCATGAATGGCATTAGTGCCTTATAAGAAGACACTAGAGAACTTCTGTTCTCTCCCTCCTCCTCCTTCCCTCTCCATCCCTCCATCTCTCCTCCCCTGTCTCGCTCTGTCCCTCCCCTTCCCTCTTCCATATGTGAGGACACAGTGAGAAGGCGGCTGTCTATAAGACAGGAAGCGGGTCCTCACTGGACACCAGATCTGCTGGTGTCCTGCTCTTGGACTTCCCAGCCTCCAGAACTTTGAGAAATAAATGTTTGGTGTTGAAGACATGCAGTCCATGGTACTTTTGTCATAGCAGCCCAAACAGACTAAGATACTGGGAAGGATGAAGAGAAACATGAGGACTATGTCATTGAATTGGCCACCATTACAGAAGACCATTGTCGATAGTGTGGGGCATTTTGGGAAGCCAGGTGAAGTTGTCTTAGAAGTGTACCCTCGGAGGGCATAAAGAGGGGACACATTTACCCATCAGCTCCTGTCCCCTTCAGTCAAGGGCTATCTCAAGGAGTATTCGCTCCCCTCACTCTGGCTTGTGCATGTGTGCTGCCACGCCCAAGGCAGGACCTGCGGTGCAGAGCTGATGGGAGCCCGCGTGGAGCCGGCTGCCACCAAGGACTAGGACATGCTGAGATGGGAACACCCCACCTGCAATTGTAGGCATGCGGATGGGTTGCAAGTCACCTGGTTCTTTTTAATATTTATTTTATTTATCAGGTATGAGATACCTGATACAAACTCCATTCAGATAAAGTAGCGATAAAAGGAAAAAATACTGTTTCTTTCTTTCTTTCTTTCTTTCTTTCTTTCTTTCTTTTTTTTTTTACTTTTAGAAGGAAACATCTTAACAGTTGATTGTAAAACGGGGTGAACCGCTTCTCCCCAACAACTGCTGGAGAACAGGCCTTGGAGGATCCCCATTGTAAGTGGCTTCCTAGCGATAACAGCACTCCTCACAGGGCGGCTCCGTGTGTGGAGTACAGCTGTGTTCCTGGCACGGAGCTAAGTACTTAGCACATATCATTTCACTTTACCTTCAGAATAACCCTGGAGAGAAGCAGTTTCTTGTTCCCATTTTGCAGGTCAGAAAACTGGAGCTTGGAGAGGTGCTGACCTTCCTAAGACTATATAGTCACTCCATGATAGAGCTGCAACTGTGCGACCCAGATAAAAGAAGTGCTAGGTAGAGAAGTTTTACTGCAGATGCAGACCATACGGAATAGAGACTAGCACCACAGATGTACTTATTCCTGCCATTCACTGCTTTGTGACAGAGCCACATGAATGCCTGGCTGCTAACATTTTCCCTGGACACTGCTTTGTTGGGGGGGGGGGAGGCGCAGTGAGACCACTCTTTTCCACGGCAGCCTGAAGGGTGCAGTGGTTGCTGGACTGGCTAACGGGGGAGCTTGGGATCAGCCGGGCCTGGAAACGAGACATCCAGGGCTGCTGCAAGGCCCAGTGTCATTCTGAATGTTTTAGTGCTTTTTACTAGTAATTGTAGTAGTCTGTTTCTCTAAAATCATTTCCCAACTTTTCAATAGTAATACTGTAAAAAGAAGAAGAATCTAAAAATAATACATGTTAGCAGAAGACAATTTGTCAGCAAAATGAGAGGCCTTCATAACAGTAAATAAACAAGCTTATTCACCAAATCATTCATCCATTTATTCATACCACAAATCGTTGTTTTCTACTCTTTTTGCAATGTGTATACCACTGTGCTTGTAACGTACTTACCCCATGCCTCATTTTTCTGTTTTTTGACAGTTGCATCTCATCCTTCCTTTCTTCTTGGAAAGGAAGGATGTCACTGGGCTGACCACATGCCTCCAGTGGGAGTTGGGCTCTAAGGATGACCATATAAGGAGCATCTATCAGCTTATCCAGGGAGATTGTCCTGCTCAGTCCAAGCTGGGCTCAGCTCTGAAGTGTCCTGCTGAGTTTGGAGTCTCTCAGAGGCAACGTAGAATAGAGGTTACTTGTTTGAACTCTAGTACCAGGCAGCTTGGGTTCAAATTCCACTCTCTTATTAGCTGTGTAATTTTGGACCTTGCTTTTAACTTCTCTGGGTTTCAATAATCTCATCTCAAAAAGAGGAATAAAAATTTCATAGAATTCTTGAAAGGATTAAATGAGAGATTATGCATGTAAAATCTCCCCCATAGTACCCGGTGCATGTTACGTGTGCAGAAAAAAAGGGTTGTTTTGTTTTTTCCTCTCGTTTTCTTTGTAGTTACTATGCATACTCTCAGATGGAAATTTTGAACCTAATGTCACCCAGCCTGTGTGCAGTTAACTGAGACCCTTCTTCTCTCAGAGCATGTGCACACACCTTCCATCGTTAGGTCTTCTCGAGAGCCCTTTTACACAGACAGAGCAGACAATTAATCCTCATTTCATGCATGGAGAGTCACCCAAGCAAAGATGACCGGCCTCGCCGCAGAAATGGCTTGGTATTCCCCCCTCTGCCAGTGCTGTCTTCCCAGATGTACAGTTGCAAATAAGAGGGAGTAAAAATCACTAGGGACTTTCTTACCAGGTTTGCTTGTGGCCTCCAGTCCCAAGTATCAGTCAGTCATTTTGAAGACAAATGTTCTTTCTCCCAACTTATAGTACAGTAAGGAAGGTCTCGGTTGGTGGATAAAAGGAATAACTGTAGAGGAGGTGGCATTATCTTTCTTTTTAAATTTCTTTTGAAAATTTTTATTAAATTTATGGGGTAACATCAGTTGATAAAGTTCTATTACCTTTTATACCACACATCACAGACCACTCCAAGACCACTTGACTTACGACACCTCTTCAATCACACTCTTCCTTGCTCAACAAACCACCGTGGGTCATCCTTGCGTTCAACCCACACCCAAATGTGCCTAGATGATATTCCGGAATCTTATCCTTCAATTCTACTATGTCCATCTGACTAAAGATCATCAGTCTGACCTGCTAAGCTTTTCCACAAGGTACTGTATATCAGGCCTTTCTAACATCCAGGATGACCTTCCTTCTTCTCTTACCTTCTCATTGTTCATATTTTGTATATCCTTCATGTTAAACTGAGTTACAGATGAATAGAAATACTTAGCAGAGTGCTGCCTCATCAGAGTTTTAATAAACCTTATCTTTGTTTTTCCTTCAGACCTGTCTCCTCTTTCTCTGGGAAATACAGCCCACATGGATCCCTCCCTCGTCTGGACACAAAGAAGGAGACTATTTCAAGTGCATGCTCTAGGTGCAAAGCTTCAGTCTTTCTTTTGTTATTGCCAAAATTTGGTCCTAAGGCATTCTTGCTATCCAGTACAACCTCTCAACTGCCCTATCTCAACCCAATCTCCAATCTCAACTTCCTTCAGTTATTTCCTTTCAGTGAAAATAAGACCATTTCTTCCCTAACTGGAAAACCTTCTCGTAGGCCATTGCAAATGGCCTATAAGATGAAGCCCAAATGCCTTAGCCTGACGTCTGGCTCTAATCTGTCCCTCCAGCTTTTCTTCTTGTAAATGGACTATGTGTACCTTCTGCTAGATTTTACTGGAATAGGCAAGGATCTCCGAACAGCCCATTTATTTCTTACCGTCTCTTTTACTTTGCATTATTCTCTTACTTGAACATCACCCCACCCCTTCCCCCTTTTGCAGAGCATATCCACTCTTAAGGATATACAATAAACTTTATTTTCTCCACAAATCTTTCTAATCTCACAATCAGAATTAGCACCTCTTTTGTGCAAGCTCTGATTACACTTTGCATCTCACTGTAGCCTCTTGCTTACCCGGTTACCTTGGAAAGTTCTTTAGGAGCTGGGCTTTGTGGTCTTTTGTTTGTGTCAGTGCAGTTCCTGATTAATTTCTGGGGGAGAGAGGACTATTGAAGGAAGGAAGCTCTTCAATCAATGCCATTCAGACTGTGAACAGTTAACATATCTGAGATGTGTGTAGCTACTGATAGATCAGCAAGCAACAGGCTGCATGGACACTTTTATGTCTCCGTAGAGATACACATTTATTAACTGTGCCCTTCAAAAGTGTAAACTTCAGAGAGTTCTCAGCGAGTGTTTACAAGGCACACAGTGGAGCCCAGAGGAGTTCCTTAAAACCTGCTTCTTTTCTCTCACCATCCTCCCTCAACTGCTCGCTGCATCCTCCACCTCTCCCACCCAAGGGGTAGCCAGGGGCAAGCAGGAGACATCAAAAGCCTAATGAATCTAGTACCCAGAGTAAGCTAACGTTTAGCTCTTTGTCAGAGGAGACCCTGGAGGAAATTTTTTTTTATTGTAAACAATGAGAAAGCCCATTGTAGCCCTGCACATTAGCACAGGCTGGCCTCAGTTAGGTATGGTCTTGGAGAAATTGGGCAGAAAATGAGTAGGAAAAGCCATGGGAATGAAAAATATAGCTTCTGATCCAAGCATCACGTGGGGCCCAGCAGGAAAATGCATAGTTGTTGGGGAAATCTCTTATAAAGGTTGGTATTTAGTGTGACAAATAGTGGCAAAATTGAGCATTGAGAGTGTGGTGATGTATTTATAACCTGTTCTGTTGGATGATTTGGGGCTGTTTTCTAAGAGCCTGAAGAAATGAGCCCTGGTTTATTTTTCCCCTTGGGACTGCTCATTCCTCTGATCAATATGGGTGAGACCCAAATCCATGCAGGTGATTTCCAAGAGCCTGTGCCAATGTGACCTTGCACCCTCAGCCCTGGCAGAGTTGCATGGACTAAGCGTGGGTGCCTGACTCAGACTAGTTGAAGTTAAATTTACCTGGAGTCAGTCTCTCCAGGGGATGGACATGAAATTTAAAGACCACCAGGGGTCATCAGCTTCTGTGTGGCATCAGGACCAGAGGAAGGTATTCTGTAGCAAGAGAGAGACAGAGATGACACTCAGTGAGGAGAGAGGAGTGTCCTGGTGTGCTCCTCCATCCTTCCCATGCTCCCCATGGCTGACATCACAGCGATGAGCACTTCCACCACTGGTCGCTCCTTCCTTTACATGCGGACAAGAGTTCTTCAAAGAAGGGAAATACAATTACCACAACAATAAATTATTTTTTCCCCAACATAAAAGAAATTACAGTGCTCAGTAGGAACTTATGTGGCCATTTAAAAGGATGTTTACAAAAGATTTCTAATAATCTGGAGAAATGCTTTGCTATAATGTCAAATGGCAAAAAAAAAAAAAAAAAAAAAAAAAAGCCAGATGAAAAATTGGGTATGTGTACTATGAGCTTAACCATTTCAAAGCCTCCATAAAATGATGTATAAAAATGCATAGAAACCTACTCCCAAATGTGGCCGCCTTCTCTGTTATTTTTACTTTTTTATATTTTCAAGCATTTTTTCTAATAAGTATGTTTCTTGTTATGATAGGAAAGTACAATTTTATTTGAAAATGTATTTTTATATTACCTAGCTTTATGTATTATCAGCTAAGCTTGGAATTTAAAACAAATTCAACTGGAAGATCACAAAATACTAACATTATAACAAACCTTGGAAATTCTTGAGTCCAGGATGTTAAAATATTTCTTTAGGATATCTCAAAAATCTAATGGAAATTTTGATTCTTCTTTCAAAAAGAAAAATGTATATAAAATAAATCTCTTAGGATGCTTTGGTTTCAAGATATAGAAAACCCTGTGACACAGGCTTAAGCTATAAAGGAAATTTATTGATTCAAGTAACCAAAAAGTCCAGGAATGTCTGGCTCCAGGGGAAGCTTGATCTAGCATCTCAACAATGTGACAGAGGCCCAGGTCTCCCTTTCTGCTCTTTCTTCCCCAGGTTCAACTTCGTCCTGAGGCTGACTGACCTTGAGGTCCCAATATGTTTGTAATAAGCTCCTGGAGTTTTGTACTTACTCATTTACCCCCAGCAAGAAAGAGAAAATCTTTGCCTCAGCATACCCAACAAATATTCCGTGATTCTTTTTACTTTTTAAAAAAATTTATTTTATTGATTATGCCAACATTTGTCCCAGTGTTCCCCTTTTGCCCCCTTCCACTAAGCACCTCGCACTCCTTCAGGCAATCTCCACACCATTGTTCATGTCCATGAGTCATGCGTGTAAGTTCTTTGGTTACTTCATTTTCTGCACTGTACCTTACGTCCTCATGGCTATTCTGTAACTACCTAATTGTACTTCCTAATCCCCTCACTTCACCCATTTTCCCATACCCCCTCCCCTCTGGCAACCATCAAAATGCTCTCTGCATCCATGATTCTATCTTTGTTCTTCCTGTTTGTTTAGTTTTTTAGATTCAATTGTTGATAGATATATATTTATTGCCATTTTGTTGTTCATAGTTTTGATCTTTTTTCTTAAACAAGTCCTTTTAACATTTCATATAATAATGGTTTGATATATGGGTGATGAACTTCTTTAGTTTTTTCCTGTCTGGGAAGCTCTTTATCTGCCCTTCGATTCTAAACAATAGTTTCACTGAGTAGAGCAATCTTGGCTCTAGGTCTCTGCTTTTCATGACTGAATATTTCTTGCCAATCCCTTCTAGGCTGCAAAGTTTCTTTTGAGAAATCAACTGATAGTCTTATGGGAATTCCCCTGTAGGTAACTAACTGCTTTTCTTTTGCTGCTTTTAAGACTTTCTCTCTTTATCTTTACCTTTAGCATGTTAATTATGATGTGTCTTGGAGTGGGTGGGTCTCTTTGCATCCATCTTGTTTGGGACTCTCTGTGCTTTCTTGACTTGCATGTCTATTTCTTTTAACAAATTAGGAAAGGTTTGTTTATTTTTTCAAATAGATTTTCAATTTCTTGCATTTTTTCTTCTCCTTCTGGAACCACTATGATACGAATGTTGGAATGCTTGAAGTTGTCCCAGGGGCTGCTTTCACTCTCCTCATTTTTTTGGACTCTTCTTTCTTCTTATTGTTCTGATTGGTTGTTTTTTGCTTCCTTATGTTATAAATCATTGATTTGATTCTCAGCTTCATCCACTCTACTGTTGTGTCTGTAAATTGTTCTTTAAATAGTGTATCCTTCATTTCTGACTGGATCTTTTTTTAAATTATATTTTATTGATTATGCTATTACAGTTGTCCCATTTATCCCCCATCATTCCGCTCCACCCTTCACACCCCCTCCCACCCATATTCCTCCCTTTAGTTCATGTCCATGTTTCATAGGTCCTTTAGCTTCTACTTTTCCCCTGCTATTCTTGCCCTCCCCCTGTCTATTTTCTACCCACCATCAGTGCTACTTATTCTCTGTACCTTTTTCCCCTCTCTCCTCCTCCCACTCCCCTGTTGCAAACCCTCCATGTGATCTCCATTTCTGTGTTCCTGCTCCTGGTCTAGCTGTTTGCTTAGTTTGCTTTTGTTTTAGGTGTGGTTGTTAATATCTGTGAGTTTGCTGTCTTTTTACTGTCCTATTTTCTATCTTCTTTTTCTTAGATAAGTCCCTTTAACATTTCATATAATAAGGGCTTGGTGATGATGAACTCCTTTAACTTGACCTTATCTGAGAAGCACTTTATCTGCCCTTCCATTCTAAATGA